>VZTV01088977.1:0-12461 GCA_013400875.1 Anhinga rufa | reverse complement strand
TTTACTTTCCATAATATTTTATATTAATCAATGTGCCTGACTAACTCTAGATATTCTTTGGTGTTGGCTTTAAATAAAAAACAATGTTCTTTTCTACAGGCGTTACTAACTTGGAGGCACTACTCATACAGCTCAGTGGGAGAGGTGCCATAAAGTATTTGGAAAGTAAAGTAATTCCAGTTTATGGAATAAGTGTTTCAGTGTATTGGGCTAGTGTTGTTCCTGATCTGAAAATAACTATCATTGGAGACATAAGTAGTCTTGGGTTTTCTGCTTCTGTAAGGAATTTAATTTCATAACTCGAAAGTTATTTTGGAGGACTGCATTTGAAGGAAGGATAACTTTCAGGCTTGTACACCAAATAAGTCACTAAGCCTAGTATGAGCTCTGGCCATGTTTTTTTGTTGCGCTTTAATGATAGTTGCCAAAAATAAACATCTATAGAAATGGCTGTTGTAACACTGGAAGAAAGATTGCTGCAGTGGATGGAGACAGTCCATGTCATTGAACTGGTGAGAAGCAGATAGCTTGTCTCCCTGCTGCGAATCCCACTTTTGTAAGCAGTAACAGTTTAGAAGGGAAAGGTTTATCACTCAAAGTTGACATCACTTAATCAAACAGCAACCATAAGAACAAGAGCAAAGCAGTCACTGACCCTTCTCCAACATCCAGCATGCACGTGCTCCCAGCCTATTTGGGCACCCTGTGAAAGAAGAAACTCCATAGTCTTGTTTCTGGTGATGTTGAGGAATCGTGCCAGTGTGAAACCATGGGGTCTGAAAACACTTGGGAAGTAAGGGGAGTGCGACTCTCCCAGGCATGTGGTCTGCATTTGCTTTAGATCTGTGGAGGTGCTGTTGAGGAAGCATTTACTGTCTGCAGGGCTTTAATTCATTGTTTTCCTTCTGCAAAGTACCGTGGTTTTTTAAATTTAGGAAAAGAGCCAATTGAGGTAAGACTGGAAGAGCACCTCTATCATACAAATGGATCTTAAAGGACAAGTGTGGAAGCCTTAAACCCTCTGTGCTTATCACAAAAATGTTAAAACCTGGGATTCTGGACAAGTAAGAGGAAATCTTGCAAATTGCAGCCCTTAAAATTGCTTACAGAATATTTCTTATACTCTTAAAAATTTAGATATCTTGTTTCCCTTGAGGTGAAGTTCCTCAATACCAGATGGTATAGAGTTAAAAGAAATAATTACATATTATAATGAAGCTACTTTCTTTTCAGAAACAAAGGCCATACTATAATAGAGCAGATCAGTGTTCTATTGCTTTATCTCTGGCAGTAACATACAGTTGGTACAACTGTCAGGAATTACAAGGCTGTTTTAGTAGAACTCTAAAAACAGGTGTGAGAAATGGGCAAAAGTTCAAAACCATGCATGCGTGAGGCCTGGTGTCGCTTGCTGTGGTTGGCTTAATAAATAAAGCTTTCAAGTCTTATGCAGAGAATAGAAGACTGAATTCTGTCAACTATGCCTTATTCTAAAGTCATGTAACTTGTTTTGGGTGAATAGATTTTAAGCGGTCATCACCAAAAAAAAATCCAAACCCAACCCATATCCGATTTGAAAAACATACATTTCTAAAGTCCAGTTTGAGTCTCCATCAACTTGTGTAAAATATCAAAGTCTTAGTCTACCAGATAGCAGCTGGGACTGGAAGAAGCTGAAGCACAGGGTGTTATCATTATAAAAGACAATCTCTTCAGTGGAATCAATTCAGGAGACAGGATGTCAATATGTTTATTTTTCATTGATATCTTCCAGCTAAAACCAATTTATTCTTAAACACTTACCTGGCTCAGACTGGGTCAAAGAATAAGGGGAGATGACTAAGTTTTCTTTCCTTTATCCACCTCTCCTCAAAAGCATTTTGGATCTGCTGTTTTCCTTTCTTCTTTTCAAGTAGTTTGAATAAAACATTTGTCACCTATACAGAGGATACTTATTTGTTGTTGCTCCATGTTAACTTATCTATTGCTTCTGCCAAAACTTGTAGTGTATCCCATTGCCTTGTTGTGTGATGGCTGCTGTGTGTAGTTTATTCAAATCTTTGCATTGTATGTGTGTAAAATCAGACTTAAGAATTAAAGAAATTCTAAGTAAGAAGCTGAAATAAATTCTGACTGTCGTTGCCCTTTATTCTGCTAGCAATCCTCCTGTAATGAGTACAGCTAGTACTTGTTCAAAACCAGATGGTCTTAGGGTTTTTGTCAGTGTCTGGAACAGGTTTTCCAATGCCAAAACTGCTTATAATATTTCAGTAGACAACATCACTTTTAATATGAAGTTAGAATTAACATAAATCTAGAAAATTACTTTGTAGGAGGTCTCTTTCATGAAGAAAAAAAAAACAAAACTAAAACTGGGCTTGAATACCTGTAATTTTGAAGTCAGTCTGTTTGCCAAGAATTGTAAATGCTACAGACTTTTTTCCAGAAATGCATGGATACATGAAATCTATTAGTATATTAATACTAATTTCTGAGCCATGGTCTCTCTTTTTAAGAGGCAAAATGAGAAATGCTGCTGGTGTGTTTCATAATGCTTAAATGCTGAAAGGTTTTTGTTATTAACAATTGGCAAGTTAAATAGGAAATTGGTTTCCTTCCTTACATTATTTTACTCCTGTTGCTGATGGATGATTAGGTTTGGTGTCTGTGGTTGCTTAGAAATTTTTTGTGATGTAAAGATTGCTTATTTAGAGGAAGAAAGGGGGTTGAAATTAATAGCATGAGTCAGACTGATCTACTAGCCCTTGAGGGGAAGTGGCAGACCTGGGTTTCATCCCATGCCTGTCACCAGTACCCGCAATGCCCTTGTGAGCTCTGCAAGTCCCCTCCAAAGTCTGGATCCTCTTCAGCTGCCATGCTTTCCATGGTGGGAACTCTCGTACAGCTTACAGGTACTCAGGCACTGTCGGCAGTGATCTGAGACGCTTCCGGTGTTAATGCACTAGCAGTTTTATAGTGGTGTCTCTTACCAATAGAAGAAAAACCTAGCTGTGCTTGCTGTGAAACAAAACTAACTTCCTCATGCGGTGAGGATGAGGGAAACTGAAAATTTGGGGTGGGGGTGGAAGAAAACTACTGAGCTCCATGCCTGGAGCCACCCAGACAAAAAGAGGAGTGTTTTTGTGACTGTGGGTTCCAGCACAGGGTTTTTCAGTCTCTTACAGGACCAAACACTGCCCTACAGGACCAGCTACAAGATCAAAGGTGCCATTAAGGGAGAAAGGAAAGCATTTCTCCTTCCTCAAAAGAATAATTCAGCAGAACTAAGTTAGTATGTAGGAACTTGAAGTCCAAATTTGGCTCAGCTTTAAGTAAAATTACCCACTTTTTTTGACACACTGTTAGTCAAAGTGCTGCATGGTTTTGAGAGTGAAGGAGAGAAAGTTTGAATGTGTCAAGAGTCAGTCCATGGACTATCATAGACGGATTTGGGTTGGAAGGGACCTTTAGAGGTCATCTAGTCCAACCCCTCTGCAGTGAGCAGGATCATCTTCAACTAGAGCAGGTTGCTCGGAGTCCCGTCCAACCTGACCTTGAATGTTTCTAGGGATGGGGCATCTACCATCTCTCTGGGCAACCTGTTCCAGCACTTCACCATCCTCATTGTAAAGAATTTCTTCCTTATATCCAGTATAAACCTACCCTCCTTTAGTTTAAAACCCTTACCACTTGCCCTGTCACAACAGGCCTTGCTAAAGACATCGTCCCCATCTTTCCTATAGTCCCCCTTTAAGTACTGGAAGGCCACAATAAGGTCTCCCCGCAGCCTTCTCTTCTCCAGGCCGAACAACCCCAACTCTCTCAGCCTGTCTTCATAGGAGAGGTGCTCCAGCCCCCAATCATCTTCGTGGCCCTCCTCTNCAGCCTGTATTGATACCAGGGGTTGCCCCAACCCAGGTGTAGGACCTTGCACTTGGCCTTGTTGAACCTGATGAGGTTCTCCCAGGCCCACCTCTCCAGCCTGTCCAGGTCTCCCTGGATGACATCCCATCCCTCAGGTGTGTCAATTGCACTGCTCAGCTTGGTCCCATCAGCAAACTTGCTGAGGGTGCACTCGATCCCCCTGTCTATGTTGTTGATGAAGATATTAAACAGCACTGGTCCCAGTACGGACCCCTGAGGGATGCCACTCATCACTGGTCTCCATCTGGACATTGAGCCATTGACCACTACCCTTTGGATGTGACCATCCAGCCAGTTCCTTATCCACCAAACAGTCCACCCATCAAATCCATATCTCTCTAGTTTAGAGAGTAGGATGCTGTGGGGGACCGTGTCGAAGGCCTTACAGAAGTCTAGATAGATGACATCCATATCTCTTCCCTTGTCCACTGATGTAGTCACACCATCATAGAAGGACACTAGGTTGGTCAGACTATGCTGTGTGCTTTTTCACATCCAGTGTTTCGAACCTTAAATATTTTGAGATGAGGTGCTGTTTAACTCATCAATATTTAAAGCCTTAATAAGTTCTTTCAAAGCTCTTTTTATTTTGCAGACAAAATCATTATCAGTTGGTCTTGAAAAGCTCCTTCCCTTTCCCTTCCAGATAATGTAGGTGGGCATTTTGCCAAGCTGGTGCACACCATCAGTATAGGTGTGTAGCTGCACAGGATCTGGCCTGATGAGAGCAGTGGTTTCAGGCACAGCTTTGAAGTGAAAAAAGGCTTTTCCAGACCCACAAACCCTACCCAGCAGCCTGGTTGTGCAGCAGAGAGGCACAGTGGTTTTGCCCACTGCTGAATCAGCATTGGTCTCAGCATGTGCATGGAGCAGATAAGCCTGGCAGAAGCCCTAAGACCAAAAAGCAATTGTCTGTGCAGTTCTTATGGAGTAAAACCCAGGTTGGGAGATCATGGTATTCTTGAGGGGAGCAATTTCAAGGTCTAGGGGAGAGAGATCAGGCTGGATGGGGCTCTGAGCCACCTGGTCTAGTGGAAGGTGCCCCTGCCTGTGGCAGGGCATTGTAACTAGATGATCTTTAAGGTCCCTTCCAACCCAAACCATTCTATGATTCTATGAAATGAAAGCCATTCAGGGGAAATAAGCCTGCTTTCAGTAAATAATTTTGTCAGGGGCAAAACCAGACCGCAGCTAATTTCCCTGAACCCTCTGTTTGAATAGTAAATGAAAACTCTTGCTAGCTTCACCTCCATCTTAGCGTGTGTTTTACTCCCCTTTCCCCCCTGTGCGATGCAGGAATAGGCAGTGTCAAGGTTAAACCTGGTTGCAAGCTTTTGTTAAGGTGTTCTGCCTGCTTGCAGAGGCAGGGCACCTGCTAGGCATGCCCAGTGAGCGCTAGGAGCTGGCTCTCCCTTCATTACAGCTTTGTAAGGCTGAAGCACAAAGAGTGCTTGTTGCCCAGTTCCCGGGAGTCTCCCAGTGCTACCACTAGCTGGGGAGGACTGGTTACCATGGAGGCTGCCATCTGTTCGCTCCCCGCTGGAATGTGATTATCCTTGCTGGGTTGGGAACCAGCAAAAGCAGGGGAGCATGTGCTGTCGGCAATTATCTGCAATGGAGTGCGTTAATGGAAGGCTGGAATTAGCTAGCTGGAGGAGCACATAAAAGGATTTTACCAAAACTATTAATGATTTCTAGCCAAGTGGAGTAAGCTTTTTGCAAGGTCAGTACTAAATTCGTTATGTATGCAGGTAGTTTTTAATTGGTGTGGTGGATTTATGATTTAAGGATGGCAGTACCATGGTAATAGTGCTTATTGTTAAGAGCGTGTGTGGGAGGAATTGTATTTTAAAGATCTTTGTTTGTCTGTTTCAATTCAAGCAGTTTTATTTGGGGTCGTTAAAGTAGTAAGTCAGAACAGTAACTGGCCGAACTGACACAAATGGAGCAATTCATATCTCTTGTCTTTATGAAACGCTGTTTGCTGCCAAATCTGTTTGATTTACATGCCTTTTCATGCTGATTGCTTTTTCTCCGAGTGATTTCTTTTTGGATGCGATATGTGTTTGGTTTTCATGCTGGCATGAAGGGTGAGACGAGGGGCAAATGTTCAAACAGAGCTGGTGATACAATGGATGTTCAGGGTGTTTTATGCAGTTTGCTTAGAGGAAGCAGCATTAAGGGAGGCAGAATGCAGGAGCAGGTTTTCCACTCTTCGTTCCCACCCTCTGCCCCTGTTTCCAACTCACCAACTGACCAAACCTTTTGGACTCTTTCTCTTATAGAGCTTAATTTTATGGAGGCTTGACACGAGTTTTTGGGATGCTCTGCAAATATCGTGATTGTTTTGATGGCAGGATTTCATTTAAAGGCGAAAATAAAATTAGAAATACATGCTTGTAAGGCTGTGTCCTATAAAACACATCTTTTGTTGTGCTCTAGGAGCCAGGAGTATTAAATATTTTCATAATAAATGCACGATGAACGTTTGTGTCCAGCTCAAATTACTGACTTAAATGAGGGGTATTAGAATTAAATTGTACCCTAAATAGACAAAATGTTACTTCAGCAGATATTTTTAGTCATGTATGGGCTTTCCCTTTTCAAATAAAGCTCTTATACTGCATCCCTCTTGCCAGGACTGCCATTTTTATTTGGTACAGGGGAGGACACTACTAGAGGCTTTTAAATAAAACTGTGTCAGTCCTAATTCCACTGATCTGCCCTCTGCTTTTATGCACTTAAAATGTCAGTGCACTGGAGTCGAGGAGGAAAGTTAGCAATGGAGTTAATAAGTCACGATTGCAATATATTTGACTAGGATAAATTTTTAACCTACGAGATGTTCTCCAAGTCTTGGTGCCTAACAAAAGTGTGCATGTGGGAGGTTGAGGGGGTTTTTATTTCTTTGAGTACTTTAACTGTTTGTGGCATATGAGCTGCTCTTGTGCTTGTGGGAGCCTGGTATATGTGCCTGAAGTCCTTTCAGACATCATGTCACATTTGCATGTTGGTGGAACCGGGCGAGTGCTCTTAATGGAAGCTGTATCATCTTGTAATTAAAAAAGACTTTTTTTTTTAACGCCTTCCTTCTCCAGAATGTAAGTATTGCGTTGCCATTGAAGTGAGTGATTAATGCAAAACTTGCTTTTAATTAGCTTCAGTGGACTCGTTCACCTATGCAAGTTGCAGGTCTGTAATTGTGTTGTTAAAAAGAGCATAGGAGGCAGATTGGCTTTTGTGCTTGAAAAGAGATTAGACTTTCACCCTTCAGACGCTACGCTGAAGCTAGCTGAAGGGAAGGGCAACCACCCCAAGGTTATTCTGTAGCTGGTGTGGGATGTGTTTCTGTTCCCTGGTCTGTTTCTAGTAAGGTAGCTGTTGCCTACAGGATTTGCTGTAGCTGTGGGTGTGAATTACCATCTCGTTGGCAAGTCTTCACAGACAGCAACAATCGTATTGACATAAAGGTAATGGCTTGTATACCCCTGCTGGAGGTGATTTCACCTGATTGCTAGCTGGTTGTGTGCTGAGAAGCTTGCTTTTCCACTGCCTTTGCTAAACTTACAAATAGGGGAATTTACATTTGGGATTCTCCAGCTCTTATTATATTCTCTGGTGATTACTGTGTAAATGTCCAAATAGCCCTGAGCAAATAATTTTATAATTTCCTTCTTGAATGATCTATATGAGGCTGTTGAATACATTTTTTTTCTTATTAGATTTTACTTTAGATCACTAGGTCAGTGTTGATTTGCAGATGCAGGATTTAAAGGCTAGACACTCTTTAATCCATTTGAGCATCTGGCCTTTCATAGTAGACATCCCATTTCCATGTAACAGAGGAACTGTTAAATGTCTGTTTGAAATGAATGTTTTGGGGCTTTTAAAAGTTTTTATTTTGAATCTTTGGTAGATTATTACAAGTGGCTCTGTTTATGCTTAATGCAAACAAATGAGGGTCAGTGTAATCTCCTACATGATTTCTTGAAGGAGATTTATTCTAAAAGACAGGCTTTGGAGGCCAGCAGAGGTGATGAGTTATACTCAATAGTGATTTGTCTTTTTATTTTTAAGAGGGTAAGCTCAATTTAGATACATCATTTAACAAAAAAAGAAATTTAGAATAAACTCCTGACTAAATAATGTCTAGAAATACAATCTAGTATCCAGTGGGCTCATCATAATCTTGTTTATAATGTCTGTATATACTAATCGTTTGGGAAACTTGTCATTAAATGGTAAAATCCTGAGCCAATATATAGGAAGCTGGCTTGCATATAAACGATCACAATTGTTTTCTTCAAACAGACAAGTCTTTCTGCTTTTCACTTGACACATGACTGTGGAATGCTGTTTGACATGACTTGGATTTATTTATACATTGTATTCAGGCTGCTACTTGGCAGAGCTTTTAAACATGTTAGTTTTCAATACACTTCCTTCCTGCTCTTTACTTGTGTATTCTGAACATTAAAACAAACAAAAAAGCCCAGCTCTGTACTGTCTCCTTATGGTGGCATGGCTATTTCAAGGTTAAAGCCTGCAGCTCCCTCTGAAGGGCCAACTGTTTTGGAAAGTCCTGGTGCCTGTTTACAAACTGTTCTCTTTGCAGCTCCCATGAAATAATGGAGTCCTCGGGATGCTGGATGTGGGAGGATAAACCTGCTGACACAGGCACTGCTGCTGTTGGTCTGTTTGCCGGGCCTTAGGCATGTAAAATTGCTTGCGTTTTTTTATGCTTTGTATGGGTGGGGACAAAATGTAGGCATTAACACTTTTTTTCACAATGCTAGAAATTGCTGTACCAGTTTGTTCTAAAGCAGATCACCGTACTAAACCAGTGCAGTGAGACTATGAGTAACTAAATGTGATGGCAATGTGCAGATTAATGACATGTCTATGAGTTGTGGCAGGCTTTTTTTAGTCTTTTCCAGAGAGGCTTGCATTTAGTACAGAGGTACTTTTGTCCTTCCTTGTTGAGGTGTCTAGTTGAAGAACCTGAAGACTTGGACCTGTTCTGCAGATGATTTAAAAAAACATTCCTCCCAGGTAATCCTTGTTCACAGCTGGGAGAAGAGCAGGGTGGAGATAAATGACTACATGCCAGCAACAGAATATCTTGAAGTGGAATTATTTCTAAGTGGTTTTTTGTTGTGTGTTTTTTTTTTTTTCTTTTCCCCAGTTCATCCAGTTGCTCTTACTATATGCAGTAATTAGCTGTTCATTTTAAGTATAAAAATATGACTTGGACCGATAGATACATGGGAATCGTTTACTTTTTGATGAATATCTGAGGAGCAAAGTTAGTACTTGAGTACATTTGGGAATGTGGAGCTCAGGACTGGAAGGAACCATTTGGTCACTGAGGGGTTTTTGTGTGGGTTTTCCCCCCACCCCACTCAGTCACAGGCAGCTGTATAACTTACATCTCATTTAGATGTTTAGTAGACTTTTCTTCTGGTACACTGAGAATCACAGACTGTTACTGGCTATGGGAAACCAAAATTACACAAAACTTTAAACTGTAGTAAATGACCAAAAGCCAATGTTACACTATGCTTCAGAAACTGAGCAAGAAAACTTGAAGTCATTGCTAATGTCATGAGATTCCTGTTAGCAGAAAACTTAATCAGACATTTGAGAAATGAACTCTACTAGCAGCATAATACTTACATGGACTCAATAACCGCAACCAGTCTCCAGTGCTTCAGAGGAAACGGAACCCAAAGCAACCAAATTTTGAATCGGAGGGAAGAATAGTTTTCTAGTCCTGACTTCTAGTAGAAGTGTTTTTCCAACTGCTGATCTCTGGAAGATCCTTCATTGCAGTTCTTCTATGCTTGTTCTTGACTATCTGTAGACATCCTTTAGACTGTACTTTGGTGCTGTTGTTTTCCCACCACACTTTACCTTCATGAATATCCTATAGATGCAGCTAACCATAGTATTAAACAATGTAGCAACTTCTCTGTACCACTTGTAGTAACACTTACTGAAAAAAATAAATATATATAATCCATGTTCACCTGCCCAGTTAAGTAGTGGTGTTGTTATAGTTCTGAGTATCAGGTTTAGATCTGATAGCTACAATTAGAACAAAGTACTGTGCAAGCCTCTTTAGCAAAGGCTTGTGAGCCAGGGATTGAGGCTTCAGAAGACTTGAATTCCTGTCTTCTACAGTTAAGGGTTTTGTTTTGCAGGCATTGAGTATTGCCATGGGTGGTGTGGTGTATTCCCTGGAGTGGTGTCGAACGTAGCTGCTGTTTGAGTAGTAGCAGGAAAATTAGCTCAAGAGCTTGTATTACTATTTGAAAGAACAAGTTGATTCTGTAATGAGTTATTCCTGCAGGGCACGACCTGATCTTCCCACTTGGAATTTTTCGTCCTAGTATCTCCTCTTCAGTCCCAGCATATCTTGTGTGCTCCTACAGTTCTGTTCCATTTCCTGCATGAGTTAATTTTTTTTTTCTTCCCTTTCTTAAGGAGGTCACTGATTCTCAGGAAGAGGAGTGAAAGCATGAAGTGTCTTTTCTCTAATTCAAAATAACTTGAGGGTTTCCCATATCATGCTTGCAGCAGTTACATTGAGACCGAGATCTGTTACCTAGAATAAATAATTTGATGCTATTTTTACTTGCATTCAACATGGTCGAGTATTGTATACCTCTTGTTAAGCTCCCTAAAATATCAAAAGTGTTCATAGGCAACAGGTAATCCTATATAACCTTTCTTTAAAGATCCTGTGCCACTTTTCTTTACAGCTGTAATAGTTCTCTGGCAGCTCTATGTGCCAAGGCAGTTTCCATGACTAATTTTGATGTCTGTTCTCTTCAGTAGCTCTTGTTCATGCCATTGCTTGGAGCCCTATGTTGCTGTTATGACTTGGCTACCCCATGTAATGCAACTGGCAAGTGTTTTTGTCCCTTGGCTTGTCAAGATTTTTGTGTGTAAGTCAGTTTTAACTAAGCTGTGACAAACAGACTCTTAAAGATAGCTGCTATAAGCCAAAATAAAATGGAAGACTTAGTGGTGGAATTAGATCTTCACCTAAGAATTGAAACACAACAGTTAAAATCTAATATGATGACATACTCAGAGTTAGCAATGTGAGCACTGTTTGCCCTTAATAAAGTTGGCAATGCTGCACCCCTCTGTTTTCTGCTAGCATCCTGTTATTTTGGGTAAATGCTCTTTTTTAAAAGCTTAGTCTAGAACACTGTAGTTAAAGCACCTTGACCACCAATTTTTCCTCATTTTACCACTTGTTCTGCAAACTGTGGCCTGGTTTCTGCTATAAAGGGATAATTACTGCTTGCATTTTGATTTTGTGTGTGTGTTTATAAAGCTGATTTTATTGATTGTAAAATATAGTCTTTTGAAACAATTGACTTAAATTTTCCAGACTTGTCTTATTGCTGATGTTACCTGTCTTATTGCTGATATTTCTCTGGTTTGACAGACAATATTCCAAAATTTTTCTACTGTTGAAAAATTCTGAAAACCGTAGAATGCTTTTTTGCTTGCTGCTTAACACAGGAGTAAAAATTCAGTTGGTAGCCAAGGGGTTTTTTGTGTGTATGTGTGTCTCCTATGGGACATCCTCAGCTTCTGAGAATGATCGATGAAGCTAACAGAAGTGTGATATTCCTGCAATCTGATATTAGACATTTTCAGTGCAAAACAATGAACAGGACATAGCCATGACATGAGAGAAAAGCCGCTCAATCCAACACAATCTACTTAGTTCTTTGATGCTGTAGTCTATTCATCATGTTTTGATGGATTAAGATTTTCGTTGTACATCGCTGAAACTGCTTTAATCCAGGTTATCTCAAAACCAGTTGGCATTTTAGAATCTCTTTCTGTAAGATAGGCAACAATCAAACTTTACTGTCTGTTTTATAGCTGGCATCTTCTCTGATTCTGGTTATTTAGAGTTCATATATAGCGGTAAAAGAACTTGGGGAAAGCTTATTGATTGCTTTTGTGTTAAAATAAATGATGAAAAGCTATTACCATCTGGCTGATGAGGTCTGGGGTGTGGATAGCAATAATTTTAAAGGAAATTATAGTTTCATTAGTGCTGATGGTCTCCGTGAAGGCTGTGTTTAACTATCAGCACAACACCACTATGTAAAACAGCCACAACTGTCTCTGATCTTGCACCCTTATTGCGCCAAAAGCTGAAATACACCTCTGCATTCTCTTATTTGTCACCACTGTCTGTATCGTTACCTTGGTTTTTTTGACAGACTTTGATTTGAGGAAATCCTTTTGATCACTTTTCTCTGGACACTTGAGATAAGCAAGGCTGGATAGACTGGAAAAAAGCAGTGCTATGTCTTAATGGCTGGGGAGAAAAAGCTCCATCAAGAAGGTCCTGATTTGCTGACTATCCTATTAGTACTAGATTAAATTGGCCCTAACAGGACAAAGTCAGGAGACTAAAGCTGTCTATATATTTAAGGCAGAAGGAAAAAGTAATGAAAAGAGTGGAATTTTTTGTCTTGAGACCTGATCTAGTGAAAGATGTC
>VZTV01088975.1:0-13414 GCA_013400875.1 Anhinga rufa | reverse complement strand
TATTAGCAATATTAATTTAGAAGAAGAATGGAAATTTCTGTTAAAAGTGAGGTTGCTGTCAAAAAGAAATTAGGGTATGTAAAAAGAATAGGCTAGAGAATAATGCAGAAATATCATTACAGAAGTTCTGTCTCATTTTGAATGTTATTTCCCGTGGTGGATACCCCTGTCATGATGGATGTGGCAGACTGGGGAGAGCTCAGAAAGAGTGGTGCAGGGTTAGAAAGTTTGCAGTGTACCTGAAAACAGTATTTCATCAGACTTGAAATATGGGTGTAACTAATGTATAAAGGTTATACTCGGAGCTTCTCTCTTCACTATTAGAAAAGAACACAAGGGAAATGGAAAGATAGCAAATTCATAACTGGTATAATATGTATTTTTGTACAACAGAAAACTAGCCTGAAGTTAATTGCCACACAATGGTTTTGGTAAGCAAGTTAAGTCTTGGAAGGAGAGAAAGTTTTTTTCTTCAGAACCATGCATTTTAATAGGTAGTGACAAGGAAGGCACAAACAGGATAGATAAGAAGTAGCCTTGTGCCATTCTCTAAGTAGTTATGATTGGAAGAAGTAGTTTGTGGAAAGGGATATCAACATCCTACATTTTGTTTCATGTGCCTTCTTTCTAGATATTCCTTTTTGAAATGTTTCTGGAAAAATTTTTGCAAAAGAAACTCCTCGTTCTAGCATCTTCTAAAATATGTTCATAAACAGAGTAGAGCTTTGCACCATGCCTGTCTTGACGGCTGGCTAGCCCAGTGCCCCCTCTATACCCTTTGCTATCTGTTTTCTGCTCCTCTCCAAAACTGTAAACAATTCGCACTTTATGCAAATTATTGTATATATTTCATACATATAATTTTGTTAATTTATCTTTCTGCTCCCAAAGTAAGAATATTTTTGCATACCATCCATATTCTCAGATGTTTTAAACTACTTTAAGTAGTCACTGATAGCGGCATTGCCACAGCAACAGACGCATTAGGGTTGCTGTCCTTGCTGAGGTTCTCCAGTAGGTTTTTTATTTCTTGCTAAGGTCCAGTTCGATACAACTGTGGTTTTGTTGATATTTCTGCTGTCTATTTGAAATCTAGTTCACCTATGACTATGTAATCTATCATCACACCTCTTGACTTCAGCATAAAACTACCCTAGTTTTTGGATAAAATAAAATGGCTTTTCTCTTGTCTGCTAGCCTCTCCTTGATAAGGACAAATTTAAGATAAGAAAAAAAGTTATCATTGCTAGGTAGATAGATCAAATAATCAGCTATTTGCATTATACTTTAAAAGCTTAATATATAAATAGGTATAAATGTAATATTACTAAATTCAGTGTGACTGCTTTTTATCAGTCTATGAGCTATTGACGAAAAAGTTCAGTTCACATGGGATAAAAGATTTTGAGTTTTTATGTATTTGTTTAAGTGCTTGCTTCCTAAGAATGACTACGTGGTGGCAATGTTGAGAAAATATGACACTGTTAGATTTCAGTGATGTTTCAGAACTTTTCTCAGCTATGAGTACCATAATATAGAAAGCCTAGCATAATGTGTATGGATCCAAAGAACCACTGAAGTCTGTAATGTTTGTATGGACTAGTTTTTATTTTCAATAAAACATCATTCTTTCCAGGGATAAGATTTTGGATTGGTTTTGAACAAGAATAAATAGAAGAGTCCAGTCAGAATCAGAGTTTCCAAACAGTCGATTTATCAAAATGAGGAGTGCTGAGAAATTAATTGTACTTCTGTTCTCACACATAAAAGTACTACAGTGCTTAGTCTTTCTGATCTGTGATAATCTTTATTTAGACAATTTTTATCAACACTGAGAATTAAAAGTGTTGTTTTTCCAAACCAGAAGCTTTTGAAGCATTTTCAAGCACAGTTCAGTATAGAGCATCTCTGAGCTGATCTTTACATGGCTCCTGTTCCATTTTCACTTAAATGGAAATGTTTCATTTGGTTCATTTTAGCAACGTTGCACTTCAAGCTCCTGTTCACTAACCCAAAGATTCATATTCAGCATAAAAATCTTCCCCATAAGAAATAATGAGAGATATGAGGCATTCAATCCACAGTCCATCTAAGGTGTAGGAGCAGCTCAAATAAGCTTACATTATTGCTGAACTGATGTAAGATGAAACAGTTGGATTTAATCAAAATAATGGACAGATATGGGACTTTTTAGTTCTGTTCTTCACTTTAAAGGTAAGAAATTTCAGTGAAAAAAAATCTCCCTGTGAAGGACTTAACTTTTGCTTAAACAACATTTTCCATCAAGATATGTTTTCCGTAGAAAATATGAAGTTCCATGTCAGCTCTACTCATTAATGATGGTTAATGTTATCAGTGTTTTTCATTTTGATCAACGATTGTAATTTTTAACTTGCTGTTCATTTCAATGATATTTTTCTAAGTAGCTCTTTGTGACATTTTGAGAGAAATCTGGAAGGTTTCCATGATTATAAGTGTAACAGTGTTATCAAAAGTAGACAGATCTTGTACTACTGAATACCCGTAGGTGTGTTCTGAAAGCAAGTTACTCATAACGATGATGTTATCTCAGACACTTCATTCTCAAAAAGTTAGTGCTAATTAGGAAGGCTGGTGTTTGTTTCCCCTCTTGGCCAAGAAAACAGCTCAAAATAAAACATTTAAAGTCAAAAGCGTGAGTAGGAGAAAGCAGACCTTCCTATTGAGTTTGATGAAGATATGGTTCCAGAGACTTGTGACTCTGACTCAATGCAACCTGCAGTATTAATAGCTATGTGGGCTTCTGATGAAAAGAACCCAAAGTTCCAGTACCCAGCAGGAAATTTTTGTCTTCTTTCTTTAAGTAGACTTCTTTTCTGGACTGAAAGAGAAATTTTGCTCACCACCATTTCCCTAAAGCGTACCTTGACCTACGATAAAAGTGCTGCTATCAGTTGACCAGTTTGATTTTTTAAAAGTAATTTTCAGTTCATGTATCTCATTATAACTGCAGTTGTGCATGTCAGTTTCTTACCCAGTGTCTTGCTTTTATTATTTATAACATGCTGAAGGTCTGCGAAGAGGTTCTTTAGACCACCCTTCTTGGGATTTTCTTTCCATACAAGCTCTGAAGAGCTGAGTATTTTTAGGATTAAAATTGGCATAAGCCCTGATCATTGAGGGAGTTCCCATCCTTGTCCTCTCTTTATAGATGATTCAGAAAGAAAATCGCCTGTCTGAAGATTTGGCAGAAGTGCACTGACTAAATTATGATAAAGCACCATTCGAATGTACCAATTCCTGATCGTTTATTTTCTGTTTTCTTTAACTAGCTGATTTTTTTCCCCAAAAATGCATAGAATTAACTCGAATCACACAGAACCACAGAATGGTAGGGTTTGGAAGGGACCTCAAGAGATCATCTTGTCCAACCCCCCTGCATGAGCAGGCACACCTAGTAACACATTAGACCACTGTAAAATACCAAAACAAAAAAAAATAATTAAAATGCCTTCTGGCCTTATGAGTCCACAAACGTTTTCAAACACCAACTGGTTGATGCTGGTTGATAACTCTGCTTAGCATAATGCTTTAAACAAGACAGATTCTACCACATTGAAACAAGTGGGTTAGTAACAGGAACAGGTATTCTGAGCAGCTGAGTAAATCCAACACTTTCTTAACCTGGTAGGTTTGCAATAAAAATAGTAATAATATCAAGCAACAGTATAATGTTTATACACTGTAATATCTTTCAGTATGGGAACTGTCAGCATTTTAGTATTTTTTTTAACATTAACACCACTACTTTATACATAATTAACTTAATTATTTGAAGAGGCTAGCTCTTAACTAAAACTTAGAGCCATGGAAAGATAGTATAATTTGCCATAATTGAATTTTGCTTATTTTTTGTAAATAGGATAATAAAAGTTCCTAAGAATTCTGAAAATGTTTTTTAGCAGCGTCCCAGGTGTTTTAGTTCAGCAGGGGTAGGTTTGGGAGTACCGCAGTTTTCTCTTTTGTTTCATCTTTCAAGCTCAGAAAATTCCTCTGAAACCTCATGATAAACAGCACAAATACTCTTCTTTATTTTTGCATAATCTGACTTAAAATGTCAAAATATGATTTTGCAGTATCTAAATAGAAAGTTTCATGATCTCAAATGGTACTTGATAATGTGCATGCTAGATTTTAGGTAGTTCTTTTTAATTTTGTGGCTAGTAGGAAGCGTACTTTAACTTACCTTACATTTTGACAATCTGTGCAAGAAACCATCAAGTGAGATGTGCTTTACTGCATGTTAATCTACCGTCAACTGCTCTGATACGTATTTACCTCTTGCATGTTTTCATGAAGGTATTGAGACTTGGTCAGATCATAGCATTCTGCAGCTTTGATAGGTCTCTTCATCCCCAGCTTGGATGCTAGGGCCAGGTTATTGATGGCCACAAAGGAAGCTCCGTCAACCTTTTCATCCAGGAGTCCCTGCCATTGAAGGGACCTCTCAATTCTGCCTTTTCTGCTTCCACAGCAGAAGTGCAATAGTGACAGGTTTACATTCAGCCCTTAATTTTAGCTTAACTATTTTTTCTGAATTGCAGAGTAAAAGCTAAACAGATGTAGCCGTTTTGTTGCTTGATATTCACATCTTGATAATGCTTCATGAGCAGCAATCTTTATTATGATTAGGTATTAAAAGAAAAAATGAACCCTCTTAGCCAAGTCAGGTATGTGCCTTTCTTTAAGGAAAAACAGAGTGAGATTAGAATTGAAAGATGTTTACTATAGGAGACCACGGAATATAGAAGTTATGGAAGCAATGTCGACTAGTGCAATTTTACCATAAAAGAATGTTAAATCTTGGATGGTGTTTCAATAGGTTGATAACGCCAGCATTATTGTTCTCCTAGTTTTCTCATATGACAGATGGTTATGAAACATTTGTCTTCTTTTTGCTGGAAATCCAGTGGACATTGAGTGAAAAAATAAGGCACTTTTCAAGCATTCAGACAGGTCTAGTAGTTACAATTAATAACATTTTAGGCAAACAAATAAATGTACTGGATCTTAAAATCAAGAGAGAGAAACTCATATTAAAACGAAAAATATTCTCTGACATATCCAAAGTAGAGAAGTAGTGTTTCTGCTGCAATTTTCTTTCCATTGTAATGATTGATTTCTGTCACTAGTTTTTAAAACCTTTGACATGAAGCAACCAATTTCTTCTGTTTAAATTATTTTGTATCTTTTATAATAATAATAGTTGCTCTCACCAATCATAGGGAAAAAATGATTCCTTAATTTGCTAGAGAACAGAAAGGTTTTGTCAAGAATTAAGTAACGGGTAGGTTTATATTGTTTCCTGGTTGGAACTGGTAAGGTCTTTCTGAAAGATGTCTGAGATCTCTTTACACTGTTTCACTTAGAACTGATCAAGAGAGTTAAATCAGACATGGACCTGACACTAATTTCACAAAAAAATTCACAGATCACAATGAGCATATCTCCGAAAGAAGAACAAGAAATATTAGAATATATATATTCTTTATCAATTCTGACAGTACAGTCTTAGAGTTATTAAAAGTCAAAGAACTGAGCAGATGTCTAGCAATGCTGAATTATACAGTCTGAATAACTTTTATAACTAGCAGATCCAGTGCAATCTTTTCCTGACTGTTAAATATCTGTCAGTAAATCCTGATGCTTAATATCAAGTGAATAACAGAGCCAGCTGTGTACTGTTCATGCTTAATAGAGATGAAAAAATTGAAGATTAACATGTAACATGTAAATCTTGCTGCTTTACTGAAATTATAAGACATATAATGGGTTTCATTGTATTTTTAGTGAATATTCACAGAGATCAGCAGTGGGTCAAGCATGTTGGCGAAATGATTGCAAAACACCCTTGCTAATTTCTGTCTCTTTTTTGCAGTTGGAGACTTAACAAGAGAAAGAACAGACATTATTTTATTAACCTTATAGTACTCTTGACCATATTTTTACTTTTGGGGAATTACAATAATTGATGTAGGAATGCTTGGATATAATTATTTTTGTTTGTCAAACTGTTTAAACAGACAGTGCAAGTTTTGTCCAAGATTTTGTGAATAATCTGCTTTCTTGGTATTATTTTGTACATACCAGGAAACAGTGGCAACTTTTAACCTGCATTTGGAAGTCCAGAACATGATTCTTAAAGGTCCATGTCCATGTAGGAATTCATATGGGGTAGCAGATGTTTCCAAAATAAGTGTCAAGTATATAAAATGTAAAAGCTTTTACTGCAGTATATAATGCAAGTTTGGCTTACAATAAGCTCTTGATGTCTGCTGCCATAATTGAAAGGCTCCAGGCATGAAGGCATGAATTATGATTAGCTAAAATAGTTTACAAGGGTCATTTCTGAAAGTATTACCACAGAGGGGGGAAAACAAAGAGGTAAACAAACCAGAAACCTCTGATAGGAATCATAGAATCATTGAATGGTATAGGTTGAAAGGGACCTTAAAGATCATCTAGTCCAACCCCCCTGCCATGGGCAGGGACATCTTCCACTAGACCAGGTTGCTCAGAGCCCCGTCCAACCTGACCTTCAGCACTTCCAGGCACAGGGCATCCACAGGTTCTCTGGGCAACCTGGGCCAGTGCCAGACCACCCTCAGAGTGAAGTTTCATACTTAAGTCTAATCTAAATCTACCCTCTTTCAGTTTAAAGCCATCACCCCTTGTCCTATCACTACATGCCGTTGTAAAAAGTCCCTCTCCAGCTTTCTTGTAGGCCCCCTTCAGGTACTGCAAGGCTGCTACAAGGTCTCCCCTCCATCTACTCTTCTCCAGGCTGAACACCCCCAGCTCTCTCAGCCTGTCTCCACAGCAGAGGTGCTCCAGCCCCTGATCACCTCCGTGCCCTCCTCTGGCCCCGCTCCAGCAGGTCCATGTCCTGTCTGTGCTGGGGGCTCCAGAGCTGGACGCCGCGCTGCAGGGGGGTCTCGCCAGATCGGATTAGAGGGGGAGAGTGATGTCCCTGGACCTGCTGGTCACAAGACATGACTACAAGACATGACTCAATGGGTGCCAAAGCTTTGTCACAAATTGGGTGCCATGTTACCAACACTTTATCTTAAAAGTACAAATGAAATCACATGCATCTGTATGCATTTTCAAGAGTAATAGATGGACCTAAACAGTTTGCAAGCAAGGTTTCCAAGTTTAAAGCTCAGGAAGAAAATGAAAGGTTAGATCTAACAGAAGTTGGGTGTATTCCACAAACCCGTGGTTCAAAGATTTACTTGATCTCTTATCAACTGATATGTACAATGATTCAAACTAACACAAGTAACCACATGAGAAGTTCAGGTATTCGAGTAATTCTCTTTTATTTTATAAAATAAAACCATATTTGGTGTATATTTATATTTAAGGTTCAACTTACAGACAAAGCATTGGGCCATAAAGCCATATGAGCAGTAAGTACAAAATTGCTGTGACTATCACCGTTGATAATGCATTAGTAGGCAAAGTAGGCAGATTAATTTACTTACGGTAAGCTAAGTGCATTCTTGGCTCGTAAAGGGAAATCATTTGCTCACTTAAGCCAGATATCTGACTTTTGACGGCAAATGTCACTGCCTGGATTTCCCTTTGACAGTTTGGCAACCCTGCACCCCTGTTATAGTATCCACTTATTTGTCTTGTTTTCAGCCAGATTAATCCATTCTGTTTTGACAAGAAGACTGATGGGTAATTGATAACTGTGATAGACACAAACAGAAGAGTTGGATGCTGAATAATTCAGCACTTTTCAGTATCAATAAGAGAACAGGTTGAAGAATTTGTGTCTCTATTTACACTTAAACTAAACTAAGTCAGCCCAGACATTTATGCTGCCAGTCTATCAGAAAACCAAACAGTGTACATTCGGTTTCCACCCGACAAAATGTTTTATAAGCTTGTAACAATATGTGTGAAGCTGCCAGAATAATAAATAGGTACAGCAGCCCATGCATGCTAATGTTATGTTGTAAGCAGTTTTGTTGACAAGTGCTAATACTTCTTTCATACTATCATCAAAAGCAGCTAATACAACAGCCATTATTTGCTGGCTTTCCAAGCAAGACATGATGGATTGTGACCTTAATATGGGTTAGCCGAGTTTTGAAAGTTAAACAACTTGCAATAAATCATAGAATTATTACAATGCAGTTTAATTGGTTAAGGACTGTTTATTTCCTAAACGGGGTGAAAAATTTCTGTTTCGGCACTTTTAATTTGCAAAGTGCATTTTCATTATGAATGGCAGTTTAATATTCTGCTCTTTTGTCATGCAAAATATGCAACACACAGGCAATCTATTAATTGGACAAAAATGCATTGCAAGCGTAAATTATCCTTTATATCATCACTTGTGAGCTTTTACATCTATTAAATGCGTTAAATGGAACATAGTTAAAGGTTTTACAACTTGCAGGTTAGTTCTGAAATCTAAGTCAAGCTGCAAGATGATTTTAATGACCTTTATTTTTAGCAAAGTAAAGTAATTAAGTAGCAGTAAATATAAAGAACAATTTAAGTGATATTATTCTTAAGTAGGTGCACTGATTCTATTGATTAAAAAGTCATAGAAATGGTAACCATTGTCTATATTATTATATTTCTTTTGTAAAAATAGGGGCTTTTTTCCTCCCTCCTTTGTTTTCTTTCTCTAAACCAAAATACCAAATATTGTAAAATTAATTTATACAGAGTGATTCAGTAAGAAGCAGAAATTGCAGTAGCTTTCTAAAATTTTGCAGCATTTGGAACTGTATTTGATACACTAATAGTCGTTTTGGTTTTAATGGTAATGGAAAGCTTTGTCTCAAGATTCTTACTGGACAAAGTCTCAAATTCATGAGAGACCACCATTCATCCACCCACATGGAACTAAGCTCATGTTATCATTCATCTGCTGGGTTGTTTTTTTTTTCATTAAATGCAGCTTTTTAACTATATCAAAGAGAACTGCTTCCATTGCACTTTATTGTGCTAACAAAACTGATCCTTGGATCAGTTAATCATTGGATCCATTAGGCCCATTATTAACCATTTAGTATTATGAGCAGATAATTCATGTGCCAACATTCCTTTCCTTAACAGTATTGTCTGTGATTTTCCCTTTGATGTATTGCAAGATACCTATCAAAACCTACAGATGTTCTGGGAAGGGTTATTGGTCCCACTGATGAATGCAGCAGTCATGGATGTGCCTTAGGATAGCAGACAGGCAGATGGGTTTGGCTCTGTGTTTCTTTCACATTTATGGCTAAGTTGGGAGGGGGAAGCATGTGGAATAAATTTACTTGATGAACCACAGCTTCTGGGTTTGTTCAGCTAACCAAGAACAAGTAATAATTCATGACTACTGGGATTATCAGTGCCAATGGAATATGGGGTGGATGAAGACCATTTTGCCGAAGTGTGTGAAGTTATTTTCCAGCAGCTGCTGTGTCAGAAAGTCAGTGTGGGATTTCCTTATTGGTCAGCTTCTCTAGCTGGGAATTTACTACCCCTGTGCTAGCAGCTGATAGCTAACTGATTTGGTAGATTTGAATATGAATCTTCTGAAGATGTTTGTTATAGTTGGTCACAAAATTTGGACATGCCATCCAGGATTGCTGTGGCAAATACAAAGTGGTAGTGGTTTGACCAGGACTGAAATTTTATGTCCAGCAAAATAATCTTAAATTATAATGAAAGCAGGTCCTAGAAAATATTGAGTATATTTATATTTATAAAACGTATGTTTTATTGTATAATTGTATCTGCCTGTGTCAAAATCCACTATTTATATCTCTCGCCTGTTTTATATTTAAACTGTTGGAGGTCCAGTTTTCAGCCCCAACTCTCTTTAAAACACTGCTCTTGTAGTCAACAGCCTCTAAGCACAGAGTATGGCTTGTTATATTCTGAAAGGGACAAACCTGTGCCTGCCCTCTTTCCAGTATACTTGCTTGTTCTTTGGTTGTAATCGAAACCTTTTGCCATGATTTTTCGATTTCCCTGCCAAAGTCATTTGCCGTTGGACAACACCCAGCTCTCAATTTCATCAGTATGTATTTGCCTCTTTGCAAGTTGTCAAATGACTAGTCAAGCCTTAAAAAACGTCTCTGGAGAGATATTTTCAGGTAGCTGAAAATTAGCAATAGCATTTCTACCTGTGGCTATGAAAGAGAGTGTGAGAAGTAATGATTATCTGATAGCAAGGAAAGGCTGGTTGAGAAGTTGTCTGGGTTGTCTCCTTGACCATCACTGACTACTGAACCTGTAAATCAGTACTCTTGACAATTAGCAGCAAAATGCTATGGACATTGCTAACCACATATAATGAGTTTTTGTGGGTATCAACATGCGATTCTACTGACATTTCTTTCACTAAGGAGACCACCACCGAGGGGTCTGCTCCTTCCCAAATCTGTACTTCTCACACTGTTGTGCTGGTGCTCAGTGCTGTGAGACTGCCTCAGGAAACTACCCGGAGTTAATCTCCTCGCAAAAGCAAACAGGCAAGACAACAAGCCAAACAGAAAATAAAACAGAAAACTGAATAAGCCACAGAAAAATACCAAGATTTTTCTTTATCACTAGCAGACTTCATATCCCAAACAGTGAGAGAAATTATAATGCAGCACGTGCTGTTAAATATATGGTTTCTCCATGAAAAAAGATGTAAGACATCCTCCATAAGCTTCTCTCTCCTTAAGTCTGGATTGCTTTATTCTGGAAATTCAGCGTACTGTCTTTATCAGCTTGGTGAGTTTTTAGCTGCTGACAGTCTTTGTCAGGGGTAGAAAGGAACCAACACATAGACTTCCTCTGTTTCATGTTCCTTAGGGGTTTTTGAGGGATTTTTCTTCTTTCTGCACTGGAGGTTGAATCTGATTTTGAGAGAAACCCTTCTGATCTCATGACTGTCTACAAAAGAAGCCAAAGGTTTCTCTTGATTCCGAGGGTCTGAGCAATATGAAAGTCAGGAGTGAGGAAGCTGGAGAAGCCAAAGCATATATCAAACAGAAAGATAAGGTAGAAAACTTTATTGGAGGTCAGTGTAAGGCAAAAGATTCCTGGACATACATTGTGCAGGACAAGAAGATTTCAGGGCTGGAGAAAGAATAATTAGGACAGAACTTTGGGTGGACAAGTAGGAGTAAGGGTAAAGGAGGCAATGTTAAACAGAAACGCCACTTCAGCCTGGTGCCATAGCAGAGAACAACCAGCTCTTGCATACCTAGGGTGTGTTAACCCACTAGTCGAGATGATTGCCTCATCTCCAGCAGTACTGATTGTGGCCAGGTGTTTGGTTGCAGAGCTTTCTTTCCAGGCAGGATCTAATAAGAGCTGACAGCAACAGTTCAGGGAGGTCTCCTCTTGGAGCCTTGTCCTTGGAAACATCTGGCATAGCTTCTTTGTTTTGATTCATCAGTGACAGAGGCCGTTTTCTTCATTTTCTTATCATAGTACATGATTCTGATAAAAAACTTAAACATTTGTAAGGGCTGGTCAAGTCCAGAGCCTCTGAAGGGGGCCAGCCAGCCAGCCGAGTGGGGGACACAGGTGTTACAAAGAGAGGCTACACGTGAGGCAATGATATATACAGCATCGTAATGGAAGAGTTTCAGATGCTAAACAGGTAAGAGTGGGCCAGATGTTAAAGCAAGCAAACCCTACAAAGTTGTGGGTTTTTTTCCTTTTCCTGGAGTAGGTGATCTCTAGTAACAAAAGGAGCCAAACAACTTTGTTTAAAATACACCGCATATATATGCCTTATATAAGGCGTCTTGTGGGAAAGCTATGCTACTGGGTATCTTTCACTGGAAAAAGCCTAAGACAAGCATTTTGGGGGCTGGAGGAAAACTATGAGGCTCTGCAACTTACGGAAAGAAGTAGCAGGTAACTAGCAAGTCCTTTTATTTGGGTACCTCAAAGAACTACTCTACAAAGCTGCCAAAAATGTACTAGATTTTTCTAGGGATTTAGGGCCAGATTTGAAGGCAGGAACATACATCATTTCTGTGTGCATAATTATGGAGAAATACTTCCAAGATAGGATATGGGACTTACAAGCCCTGGCTTTTATCTGTGCTTCAGAAGTGTGAGGAAAATGTTATACTGATACTACCATGGTAATTTCCAAAGGTGGCTTTTTGTATCTTTTGCTGTTATTATTTTTTGGGTAGGCTCTGGTATGGGCCAAGAAATAACTTCTTGGATCTTTGTAACACCAAGGTGAAGATTAAAACGGGTGTGCTGTAGTGTGCCTGGTCTCTCAAAATTAAAAGAACTGTATTTTTGCCACAAAAGAGCATAAAAAGTTCTGTTTGCTCCAACAAAAAGATATGGTGAATTCTGTTCTGCAACATGTTCTTATAGGACTTAGTAATATTTTTATACGCTAGATAACTCGGATACATGTAGCAACACAGAATAAAACCCAGCAAAGACTTACTTGAATTTTGGGTCAAGAGATTGACTATTTTTCTTAATATGTTACCTACCTTGAAAATGTGGAGGACTGCCTTATCACTGTACTTTATTGTGCAGCCATAAATAAACTCTGACAATGCAGGAGCTTTCTGACTACATAATAATACAGACTGGTTTTCTTGCATATCTTTTGTTAATGCAGTACTTCAGTTTGTTATATGTGCTTATGAGTGTGGATTTTTAAGTGCTTACATTAGGTTCGGTCAATGAGACTATAAAAACCATTAACACTTTCAGAAAACCTAGCCATGGCTCCTTGAATTCAGTTGTCATGGCACTGCACTAACAAGTTACTACAAGTAGTTTTCCTATAACATCATCTTTACAGAGAAAAAATTGGCTGAAAAAATAGAAATCGTCTTATATTCTACTGAAGCCACTGAGTTCCTCTAGAAATTCATCCATGTAATAATGCTGTCCCATATGTTACTGAAATTTGGATCCTTATGACTAATTTGATCTCCTTTGAGAGATATAGGTGAAATGAAATGTAAAACAAGCAGAAATACAATATCGAAAGTGCCTCAGAGCATGCTGCTTCTGGATTTTGGAACTGATGTGATAAAATATTCAATCTGTCAAAAAATCAGTCAGAAAAGTTATTTTACTAAATGTAACATGATACAGTTTTGCAGTTTGTATCTTCTGCTTTATGTATCCATTTTTTAAACTGTTTTCAACAGATTTAGCCTTGGTCATGCAAATTACACTGCTTTGCAATGTACAGTCCAAAAATGACTTGGAGGAATGTAGCACGCAGTTGGTTGTCAGAACAAGGTTATTAAATCCGTGCTTAACTTTACCTCTTGATATGAGTGGTGAGATCCTTGTAAATTTAGAGTCGATTATGCACTGGAGTATGGTAAAAAATTTCAGCTGCTCATTTAATTACTAAAACCTGCAGGACAGA
>VZTV01088969.1:0-23615 GCA_013400875.1 Anhinga rufa | reverse complement strand
CTCACTACTTTTAAAATGTCAAGTAGTCCCAAACACTCAAAACATCAGGAGAATTAGACTAATACATCTTTCTGTTTTGCACAAAAAGCTGGGTTTCCCTAGTTTCTTGTGCTGTGCATACTAAATGCGTAGATTGAGCTTTTCAGTTTTCTAGCACCTAGATTTTGTTAATAGTTTGCAAATGTGAGAATGATTTCACGTGGCATTAATTATATAGTCTTTTTTCAATATGGAACCACCTGAAGAATCTTGACAGTGTTTACTAGATGCAGCATTGCAACCTTGGGAGGATAACAGAGGCACTTGGGAGAAATATAGGTAAGGAATACACAAAGGGTGTTCACCAAACCCTTGCCAGGACTACCAATATTTACTGTTTCCCTTATTGCTTCTGTCTTCGTCTGCTTGCTACTCTAATACTGTACTTGTCCGTAAGAAAAATCTGTCCTTTCCTTCTTCACCACATTTTTTTCTCAATCATCGTGTAGTGATTTATTTTGTATATTTAAGCCATTATACATCTCATATTCCCCATGTAGAAGGTGGTGACCAGTGCAGAGTTAGTATCATAAAAAGTAGCCCATGAGATAAACCACCAGAGACTAGGCAACATGAAAACTATCTTGCATGAAGGAGCGGTTAGCAGCCCCAAAACACCACATTTGCCATCACTCCAAAGGGAGCAGCTGCCACTTCTGAGGGCGCAGCTGCATCGGGGGTGGCTCTGTCACAGGTCTGTCTCCTTCTGCAGTGCACCTGAGATGTTGGTCTTCAGAGTCTGGAGATACCAAATCAACTGTACTGCATTTACAGTAGTACCTGTACTATGTATTATCCAGACGCGGCCAAAGACTGTGACAAAATCAGAGGATGCTAGTACTTGTAAGGCCTAACCTTGCTCTTAGCTTTAAGGTAACACATTAGACGTGTATCTCCATTAACATTTTCTGCAGGAAAATAAAAGGAGATGAGTATTGGAAAAATTCACTTCAGCTTAATGGCAATTTTTCTAGTTCAGTCATGTTTCAGAGTGAACTTGTATTTTATCTTTATGAATCTACTAGCTGAAATAAATTATTTAGATAGTATATTATGATCATTACATTTCTGTAAATCTTCATTATTCTTTTATATGGCATATTTTCAGGCATCTAGATGTACTATTATTTGATTTTCCAAGAGATTTGAGACAGAGGAATGACCAGGGTCTTATTTTGAAAAGTGTTCCGGTATTAAATGTTTACTTTTGGGGAAAAAAATAAAAGGACTAGACCTCTATCTTCCTCTGTGAAGCTTGTCTTGTTTTGATGAAGAGCCAGAAGAAACTGAATGCATAAACCTTTCTAGGCCTTTCTGAAAATCATGGATCTACCGCCCATAGTTGGCAATTGCTTTTCTTTCTTTCTCTGTAGTATGGATGTAGTCATGGAATTGTATGGCTCTGCCAAAACATGAGTTGGCCTTAGTCCTGTTTTGTGCTATGAACTTTTTCCAGGGCTATAGATGTGGAAAGGGACCTAAAAGAGGTTGTGGACTTAAACCACCTACCTTCAGGCCCCTTTGAGTGGATATAGATATGAACTAAGCCCAAATGGTTGATGTATGAAGACTTCACACAGTTATTTGTGTGTATATGTCAGTACCTATTTTTATGTGTACATATATACATGCATATATACTTGTCGTAACTGGGCATCTCAGGATTCACAGCAGTTGGGGCTTTTAAACTTTTAAAAAGCCTTTCTGATTGGATTAATTAAAAGTATTGTTGCTTTTATGATAACCTTGTATGGTTGTTTAGCGTAGTTCAGTGCCTGAGTGCTGCTTCATCTCCCTCTGTTGCTGTACAGTACACAAGCCCAGCTGAAAGTTTCGTTAGTAAATTACTATGGGGCTTGTGATGTTTCTGTCAAGAATTGTCCGGCTCCATACCAACTGATTATATTAATCTCTCCATTGATACACTTGACATGTTGACAGCCTTTTAGTAAGAAAGACTGGCTTATTGGTAACTCAGAAATGCATTGTTTTACATCCAATAGTAACATTTAATACAGTATGGCTAAAGACAATGCTTGGATTGAGCAAAAATATATGTCGTGATATTTAATATTATGATTGTTTCATTGAAATGCATAAGCCTGTATCTTCTCCTTTCTCTGATGGGCAAATTGTTAGTTTTATAGCTGTCATTTCAGTGTAAGACCCTAAATCAGGAGAAATCCCCTGAAAATTCAAGCATATAAAAGTAAATCAGCATTAACTCTGAATTACCACATAGCTGAATAAAGGAGATTGCAGTTATATTCTTAAACTCTAATGAGAACTGTATATAGCTACTGACTTTTCAGAGAGAACTACTGTATCCTTGCATGCCCACATTCAAGAAGCAGCTGTATATTGTGCTGCTCTTCAGACACATCTGTCTAAAACAAATACATTGATAAAGCAAATGGCATCAGGTATGTTAAATGTGTCTTGATTTTTTTGCTTGATTTTGATCAGTGATGCTGAAAGACTTAAATCGATGACTTTTCAAAGACTGTTTGTATGCTGTGACACTGTTACAAACCAGGACGTTGTTTAAAATAATTTTAGCAAGACTAGGAGATCTCAGAATAAGTATAAAGACACTGCAGCCCAGGGAACTGTGCTTCATGTAATTCTTCGTGGACACTACATGGTACCATTTTCACCTGTCTTACCTCCTGAAGAATAGCTCTATATAAGCAAACTTGTTTCCTCTCTCATTTTTAGTATTGGCAGCAAATTTATTAATATAGGAAGACTTTAAAATTACAATATTCAGGTTTGATTTAAATGCACTCTGCTCTAGGTGTACCTGCTCACGCAGGGGGGTTGGACAAGATGATCTCTCAAAGTCCCTTCCAACCCCTACCGTTCTGTGATTCTGTGACCATGTTTTGTTGTGATTGATTTTTTTTTTCTCTCGGGAAAACTAAAGAACCATTTCCTCTTATGACAAACTATATTCTAAATTAGTAGTAGCTAGAGTTCAACTAGCAGCTCTAAATTCTAATTCACACTTCTTCCAAGAGCAGATGTCAGCTTCAATTCCTATTTTACAAATTCATTTATCTCAGAAAATGAGATGCATGGAGAATATTATTGTTGATATTTCTTCAGCTGTGTGTCTACAACTTTTAATAATAAGATCCTTCTTAGCTCATGGGAAAACATGTCCTAAATATGCTTTAGATTTTGCAGGTCTTTGAAGTAGGACATCAGAGAGTTTTGTTTGCAATTAAATTAAGGTGCCTTAATTCAGGAATTATGAAGTAATTAAGGATGAATTATGAAAATTATCATTGTGTCTTCAAGTGAAGAAATTTTCATTCAGCAGTAATATGATGAAAGTCAAAGTCCACTGAGGCTTGAAGGTGAAGGTAGGGGCTAATATTAGCAATTCAGATTTTCTTTTACTAGCTTTTATATAATAATTCTTTCCATTTCCTTTTTTTTTTTAAAATAAGCCCTGCCCTTTTCTTATACTCTGCCATACTTTTCACATTCCCAAGACTGAACAGCTGTCAGCACTAGGAAGGTATTGCCCTACCTTTAGAAATAAGTTCTTAAAAATTAGATCATGGAACTTATAATGTGCTTCTCCTAGCAGATCTCAAAGGGTCTTTATAGAGCAACAGACAAGCTTTGGTGCAAATGCAGTTTTGAACCCAGAGCAGTTTCTTTCAAGTTTCAGAGAAGTTTTAATCATTCATAGTCAGTAATGCCAACATAGCGAATGACAGGAAGATAACTTGAGAGGAAACGGACCTTTTGTGTTGTAACTGAGATAAACCTGTTTGTTTACTGAACCATGAGATGCTGTAGCAGATATCATAACATTTTCTGGTACGGTTAGAAAACAATATTTTGTATGAGATCAAAGATATGTAATTTCCTGATTCTTTTGCAGAGTCATTTCAGGAGATAAATGTAACAATCTTTTTCACCAGGATTCATGTTACTACTGGTTAGGTGCAAAGTGGCGTGACTGTACTCTGTTTTAAAGAGAAATATAAGGTTAATAAATTACTGCTTAGAAATAGCATGTTCAGGGACAAATCAGAGTTGCGTGTATTGATGGGAATCCTAAGTAATACTGCTGGACTCCATGGGGATACCCTTGAGTTAGGGAGAACAGAATCTAGTCGCATCTTCTGAAATTATTCTTTCAAAGATCCTTGCGCTTGCTTTTATGCCTCATGACCCCTAATCCTGACAGATTTGCCTCCTATTTTACAATATGCTTGTTGGTGTGGGATGCAGGCAGTCTGGCTGCATCCAAAAGGATAAATAAATGCCCACTGGAATGGATATTCCATGTCCAGAAAGCTTCTTTTTTTAAGGTTTATATTGAGGTAGCCGTGAGTGACATTAGTATTCTGAAATAACTGAATTTTCTGTGGTTGGCTTAGGAGCTGTGTGTTCATTGCCTGCTCTGGCAGAGGTGAGCTCTTATTGCCTGATCCAGGGGGACTTCCATGGTGTTATTCTGGTGTGCTCAGTAGTGACCTATGCAGAGTGTGGTGACTCTGCAGCTGCAGAGCCTCTCCTTGCTCCCAAGCACAGACCACACCGCAGCTCCCTGGAGGCACTAGTGAAAACTCGGTGTTCAGGAGCAAAAAGTGCCGCTTCCCTTTGGGGGTGGATGAGGGTTTAAAACCAGAATGGTTTTAAATGATAGTCGTTATCATGCTGAATGACATTTGAAAGTGAGAAGCTGAAAACCCCCTTAGCTGCTGATTTGTGTCATAGTTATCCTTCAAGGCAGGCAATGACAAGCTGTTAAGAGATATTAACCCAGCTGCTAACGCCCACAGAGGAGTGCAAACTTAAGCATTAATCTTGTTTTGTGGCTTTTGTCAGTGTTGCATGAAGGTATGCGTATTGTAATTGATCTCCAGACCAGAAAGGAAATGTTAATATGTAGCTACTAGCAGAATAGTCAAAATAAAGACCCGTGGGATAATAGAAAATTCTTTGTTCAGCCAGGGAAAGATTTACAACTTCCTCAGCCAGTTGAGAACACAACATTATTATATTGTCAAATTTTAGTAATTTTGCACTGATGCGTAGGAAATCAACTGCAAATCACCAGATAGCCTGATAAATTCATTTGGGCCCAGATCTACTAAATGACTTGGAACATTTTTAGACACCCTGAGTATAAAATTGCAGTCCTCAAGGCTCCTATTTAGCTCCTCTTTAGTGCTGGCAATGAGTCAAAGCGGTAAGTGCCTATGATTTTGCTGATATTCATACTGCTTCTCACATGCTCAGAAGTGTCTTACCGTTGATAGAACCAAGTCCCTATCTCATGTCCAAACCCCATCATTATCCACAAATCAAATATCTGTCTGCCTGTATCGCCTTTGGGGCTTGTTCCAGTTAATTTTCTCTAGGCGTGGATTGTGTGCTGCACAAAAGCTGGCAGCCAGAGGCATTTTATTTCAGATCACAGCTTCCATGGATGACATGGATGACTGGTAATATCTGCTGTCCAGCCAGTATGTTGGTGGTTGTAGCATGCCTCCAGGTTATGGATGTCCCCAGCCCTGTGCCTCCTCTGTGTGGAGCACTGGGATGCGCTCTGCAGCCAGAGGGAAGTTGGGCTCACTGTGGAATCTCTTGCAGTTTGCAGTGAGAAAGCACACTCTCTGGGCACTCACTTACACGTGGTAACCTGTATTTCAGTCCCAAGGACTAAAAGAACTCCAAGGATTGCTTGTACTATTTTATCCAGGGACTGTTTAATGAAAATAATGTTTGCACATGCCTCCAGTGTTGTCCTTGGTCCCCAATCTATCCAGAGTTGTCCTCCATCATGGCTCATTCTCTTCTGGCCCAATACATCTGCTGTCATAAAAATCAGACTGATAGGTGTTCCCCAGGGGTCTGTACTGGGTCCAGTCCTGTTCCATATATTCATCAATGACCTGGATGAAGGGATGGAGTGTAGCCTCAGCAAGTTCGCCGATGATACCAAGCTGGGAGGAGTGGCTGATACACCAGAAGGCTGTGCTGCCATCCAACGGGACCTGGGCAGGCTGGAGAGCTGGGGTGAGGAGAACCTCATGAAATTCAGCAAAAGCAAGTGNGATGATCAGGGGACTGGAGCATCTCCCTGATGAGGACAGGCTGAGAGACCTGGGCTTGTTCAGCCTGGAGAAGAGAAGACTGAGGGGGGATATTATCAATGTTTATAAGTATCTGAAGGGTGGGTGTCAGGAGGATGGGACTGGACTCTTTTCAGAGGTGCCCAATGACAGGACAAGAGGCAACGGGCACAAGTTGGAACACAGGAAATTCCACTTAAATATGAGGAAAAACTCCTTTGCTGTGTGGGTGCCAGAGCAGTGGCCCACGCTGCCCAGAGAGGCTGTGGAGTCTCCTTCCCTGGAGACATTCACACCCTGCCTGGACGCGGTCCTGTGCCCCCTGCTCTAGGTGTGCTGCTCACACAGGGGGGCTGGACAAGATGATCTCTGGAGGTCCCTTCCAACCCCTACTGTTCTGTGATTCTGCGATTCTGTGAAGAAGAGTCCTTTGTCCCTCAGTCTGACTGGTGATTTTGGTACTGCTCTGGGTGATTATGGGTTTGAATCTCCTTCTACCCCCGGGTTTCCAGCTGTTGGGATGAATGCTCTAACCATGGACCCTGGGATAAAAGGGGAGGCTGGGTACCTGTGTGGTCACATTGAATTGCTGTTACTTCTATATGGACAGTTGTGATTCCCAACTTCACTAAAGTCAGGCAGGTGTCAGGTTTAGGATATGCCTTTCTTCGGTTGTGGTGGGCTGTTGTTTTGGGTAGATGCCTTTCTAGGGTGCCTGCATTTTACAGGGAGCTTAGGGTTCAACCACAGAGCTGTGGATTTCATTGCATGAACAAGATGCTTAAAAGTTAGGAAATACAGTGCTCAAATGCCAGCAATTAATCCCTCCATATATGTAATCCTTTGAAATACAGCAAAACAAAAGAAAGAACAATCTGAGATATGACACATTAGTGTATATCATCCTGGGTCAGACCCTTGGATGGTAGAGCCTGATGTAACTCCTTTGATTTCATCATAGACAAAAACAATTTAGGGCAGTGTGGCATGGGGTTCTGGCCCACAAAGCTTGTCAGAGTAAAGAAATCCCAGATGTCAGGTATCTCTTTTGCTTGTGTAGTCTTGGCTGAGAAAGAGGCGGTGGCTCATTTCTGGGAGAAAAAAGTGAGTTTGTAGGTGAGTGAGCTATAAGATAGCACAAAGAGTGTAAATGCTAGTAAATCAGAAAACGTGGCCGAATGGGAGTGTAAATGGGCGCTCTGTACTTGTTTGTTGGTAAGGCTTTTAACCATTTCAAAACTGTAAATGCAGGTGTCCCATATTTCATTTGAAAGAAAAGTAACTATAAACAAAGGGCAGTGCAAAATCCATAACTGTGCCTCTGTAGGACTTCACGGGGATGGAAAAATATCCCCTAGCACAGGATCGGGGCCATAATGTGCAAAACTCACTTTCCAGGAAGCCACTTCCCTCCTCCCTCCATCAGGACAATAGATTCACTCAGTAATGTCTGTTTGACATTTACTGTCTTTGATCCCACACTTCTGCCTCTGTGACAGAAAATGCACGATGTGGTGGCAGACTCACATTAATGCAGCACTCAAGCCCAAACAGAGCCTGATGTCTTTTGTAAAAGCAGGTTATAATTTTTGTTACCTACCCCTTAATTTTAAACCTATGAACATTTTTCGCCTAATACTATTGTATGAGCTATTATACAGATTAGCTGATTTGCATGCTCTGCCAAGCTTAACTGAAAAGATTCAAGGCTGCAGGTCACATTTGTTAGCAGAAGCAATACTCCCGAGGTATGTGTTTGCTTAATTTTTCACCTTTAAATAGACAGGACTGCCAAAAAATTAAACATACTTGTCTAAGAGGGAGAGAGGAGTCAGTAAAGGTATTGATGAAGTAGCAGTGATTCAAAATAGCTTCCCATGTATTGATTTTTAACTGTTGGAGAGAAATACTGTCATATTTCTGATGAAGTTTTGTGAAGAAATGTACATCATTTGCCAAACAAATCCCTATTTAGCTTTCTGTGGTAATCTAATCCCTAGTTTTACAGTGTCTGAGAAATAATCACTTCCAACAGTTTTAGTTTTCCCCTAAACAGCATTGTTGGTAGAAAAAAAAAAAAGGGCAGTTTCTAGTTATGGGAAGCAGGACTGAGTCAGAGCTGGACCTGCAGAGATTCTAGCTTGACCCTGTGGCTTCTGATCCTGGGTCTTGGCTTTCTCTGCCCCAAGTTCCCAATCTGCCTCTGTGTCAGGAGCCAGGAGGAGGAGTAACGTGTAGCCGAAGGGGTGATCACAGCTGGGCTTGACCGAGCTGCAGAAAAGCGGTGACAGCAGGCGGGATGTGAGAAGTGTTTCCTCCTTGTGAGATCAGATCACTCATCTAGGATATGCTTCAGGTAAAAATACCATGTTAGATGCATTCTCCATTTTTACCAGCAGTTGGTCCTACTATCTATAACAGGATTTTTCAGAAGTGGCTCTCTATTATTGAGGGAACTCTGTACGCTTCCATATCAAATGAGCTTTGAGCAACAGTAAAATAAAATTCTTTCCAACGGTTTTCTAAGAATGGAGGAATTACATAACGTGGAAATTTTACTGGCTGCAATCTCACTCTGACAATGTTATTCCTCAGCAATAACATGATGACCACAGATGAATTAGCTATCAGGTTAGAACAGTTGGCCTTGCCCTGGTGTTAGACACGTAGCAAAATCAGTACAAAATTAGCAAAAAAAGTACAACTGGAGTATGTGATGTTGTCGGGGGGCAGTGTGCAGGTTTAACCATTTAAAATGCTTTCGGGAAGCCTTGTGCACGCTCCCTCCAAACCCATGTGCAGAGTATGAGAGTGCTAAGCCTTAATGCTGGCACCAGGAGACAAATCTGATCCCTTTCTCTACTCCTGTACAGCTCAGAAAGGTCCTTGGCGTGGCCTTAAGCTGAGCGTGTCCCAGCTCCCTGCTGCCCTCTGCTCCGGGCGCTGGCCGTGGAGCTTACCACAGGCAGCATGAGCCCAGGGCCGTGGGCAGCTCCCTGGGGGCAGTAGGCTCTGCCTTGCAGGCAGGAACATGTTCTGCTCTACTCTGCTCTGCTCTGCTTACGCCTGAAGACATACTCTGCTCATGCCTGAGGCCGTGCCAGCAAGCGCGATGTGTGCAGAAGTGGGGAGCAGCTCAAAGCCCCCATCACAGACAGTATAGACAGTAAATACTGTAAAGGCATGCTAATCCTTTATAAATAATAGGCAGCTCACTGCTGGGGTGATAAATGAGGCAGTTCCCATCCTGGGACAACTCTAGGGGCCATCCTCTCAGTTTTCCATAGTCTAAAATGGTAGAAAGTAGTGTGACAGAGACTCAGTGGAGAGGGAACATGAACGCAGCTATTTAGGCTGAAATTTTGGAATAGTAGATGGTTCACTTCCTCATACATCCTTTTTGTCTGAAATAATTACCACCAAGGAAAGTGTTAAGGCATCAAGTGTTTTAACATGCTAAAGACACAATATATGTATATGTAATGTATATGTATGTAATATATGTAATGCCTGAGAAATATGTGAGAGCATTAGAATCTCAGATACCATTAGTTTATTTTAGCATGGAAGAAAAATTTGTCAGAGAAGCCTTTTTCAGATACATTGAGAAGCTTTACTGAAGAGGTCTTCAAGCCATGATGGATTTAATGAAAAAAGGAATGATTGTCCCACCTAACTACTCTTGAAATCCTAGCAAAATGCTAGTGGGAGGAAAGGCTGCTTACCACAACTTTACCTAACCAAAATAAGACATTTTTAATGCAAATTGCAAATGTTCCTGCAAGGTGATCCCAGTTAGTCCAGCTCACTTTCTAACTAAGTGAAGGACATCATCAACCCCTAAAACATGCAAGTCTGACACTAAAAGACAATCAAATCTCAAATGCTCTAACATATAAAAGTTCAGGAAAAGAAAACAACACAAAACCTGTGGCAGATGTGTGCAGAGTGGGCAGAGCGTTTCTGATTTGCTGATGGAAAATTACTCCAATATTTTCACCAAAATATTATGAACCCATCAAGCGGAAAACTTTATGTTGCCTGCGGCTTGTGATACATGAATTTAAAGATGTCTGCCTTTAGAAAAAGAAGTGCTGTTCATTGCCATGGATCTTCTTTACAAATCAACATGAGGATCCTGTGAGTGTATTCTTTGTCACTGAATTACAGATCTGTCTTCTGATAAAAGGAGACTGCTGTAGGAAAAGAAAAAAAAAAAAGTCAGTTAGCTCATGCTGAGCTTGTACGAAGGTTTCCTTGTTGTTTGATAGAAGCTAAAATAAAGCAACGAATTCTGAAATTTGTTTGTTCATATAAAATGCCACTGGTGTATGGCTGGCTGGGGTTGCTCCTTTTGGTTTTGATGAAATCCAGAGACAGTAATACATATGTGTGTACCAGGCTCGCTGTAGATAAAAGGTATGTCAGATTCAGCATGAAAAAGAATCTTGGTTTGTAACAATGTCAATGGCCATGCTTCCCATGACTTTACTAGGCCAGGTTTTTACTCCTGGGTTCTTTGTATAACAAACAATCATAGAGAAATTCCCCAGGGAACTTTAGTTCCTTGTACTGTCAGATAAGGTGCATCATTATATCATTTTAATCAAAGGTAGCTACATTTAAAAAAAATCAATATTAGTTATTGCTTGTATTAATACACAATGTGAATTAATTTTTACTTCACCTTTATGTAATATTTACCCCCAGATCTGCCATTGGAAAGCTGGGAGCGGAGGTATTTGAGGCCGTGTACAGCTGTCTCAAGCAAGCGAGACAGCAGAATGCCAGCGAGGGGGAGATCAGGAGAAGTCTAGAGAAACTGGTTTCTAGAGCAAGCGATTGCTTTGAAGTAGATCAGCTTCTCTACTTCGAGGAGCAGCTACAGGCTTCAGAGTCATGTCTTCAGCTGTAAAAGGCGTGTCAGTAACAGCGCTGGAAAAGGCAAGGAGGAGTGAAGGTGCTGAGCTGCCTTCTTCAGGCCATCAAGCAAGTAGTGGAGGTATTGGAAGGAAACTGCTGAAGGTAACGTAGTACATAAGCATGTGGGTAAACTCCATCTGAGAATCCAGGCTGTAGTGAGAAGTGTGTAAATATGGTACAGATTACAGTTGTGACAGTGGAGGGGAGGATTCACCATTACCAGAGTCCCCTTTTTTCACTGCTTAGGGCATAAAGAAAAGTGTTCTGGGCCTTGGCCAGGTGTCAGTCCTGCACTTAGAGCATCACTGGCAAAGCTGCTGCTGCTGGAAATGGTGCAGGATTAGACTCCAGCTGCTGTTGATTCCTGTGCTAACTGGTCCTCATGACATTTAAGCCCATACTTTTTGTACTTCGGCAGATTTACCCTTGAATATACATGTATATGTACAGCTACTGAGCCACTAATTGTCTTTTTACTATTAATTGTTCAAAAGCACTGCATTTAATCTGTGTGACTTTCAAAGGACCTGTGAAAATACATGCATATGTGTATATTTATATACATATATGCATGCTCACGTACACAAAGATAGGTATGTGTATCCATAGAGGCTGAAAGATGTCCGGCCATACACTGTACATGTGCGCCTGTGTAGAGACAGAGATGTGAGGCCTGAGCTATAGCTGACTATGTTAGACTGTGATTTCTGAGTGTTTTGGATCTAATCCATTGTACACAGGTGGAACAATAAACAGGTTTTTTTTTTTGGCTTGCACATGGTTACTGTTAATGTTTTTTCATTGTGTTTATGCTCCCTTCTTCATATGCATCACGCTTTTGCTGATTTCAGCTGTATATCATGCTCTGATTATATACCCGATGTTTTCCTTTTATATCTTCCTTTATTCTGCATTCTGAGCTCCTTCATCCATCTGTGTAAAACACTAAAGGATAGCAAAGTGGTACAATCTATAAAAGAATCTCAAATGAATTGTGGACCAAATTAATTTTAGGCATCGAGCCATTATCATAATCCATATGTTTCCTGCTTTTGTGCCACAACTCTTAAAGGACTCAGGGACCGAATTAAATACATTAAAAGTAATTCATAATATGAATATCAAAAAACATTGCTATTTGACCTGAGATGAGTTATTTACAGCTAAGGATATTGGTATTGATAGTAAATTAAGCAGTGCTACTCAACCATCTTTGTGACATGCTTTAAGAGACTCAAAGGAAAAGGTAAGTAGAGTCGTCTTATTCTATCCCAGCAACAACACAAACTGGGGAAGCGAAGGACATGCCCAGCTACAGAAGATGTGGCATTATACTTCTAGCTCAAAGTAGTAGGAGATTCTGGCATGCCTGATTTCAGCTTTTATTTGGAATACAGGGTGTCACAAACCAGAGGCTAAAATCCACTGTGATGTTCACTGAGGTAGGGAAACTTTTTTTTTTTTTTTTGCTTCTGCGTGGTAGTTCAGATCCCATAGGTGGAGACACAGTTTGAAGCACAGATTCTCAGTCAGGTTTCAGTCTCTTTCCTGTTATTTTTTCTTGTGCTTGCACTCGCCATCCTTCTCAATGTTGTGTCTCTATACCTGCTTCCATATTTTTTGCTCGACTACATTTAAGGCCATTTAAAAACAGAAGCGCCAAAGTCCAAGATATAGGAGGGGTGCTTGGATGTTGCAGGGACTAAAAAGTTCCCAAAGCAAACAATAAGTAACTAACACCTGGTGAGAATAATATCAGAGGGAGATAATCTTGACTACTGCACTTACCTCTGGCTGTAATTCAAAGTGATTTATTACAAAAACTTCAAAAACAGCCTCTGTAAGCAGTCAATTCCTTTTTATTAATGATGAACACTTCATCAGACTTTTTTCGTGCAGCATGCAAGAAAAAAGAGCTGCACAGGAATGGGTCAGGCTCTCTAAGGCAGTTAAGCACTAGGGAGATCATTAAAGGGCAACCCCTAAAGCCTGGAAAATATGGTTTAGCAATGCAAATTACCCTCAGGGAAATGGTTGCTCTCTGATGAGCAGTACTTTTGCTTGTTGCACAGGAAAAAGAAATCACAGCACCTTTTACATTTACTTCAGTTGCTTTCTTCTCTCTGTAGGATATGACCTCCAAGTCATATGAGGATCTGGAGGTTACTGCTTTACTGGTTATATGCTTTAAACTACGCTTTGTTTTTATTTTTTCCATCAATCATACCACGATTAGGCAATGTGGTATACATATTAAACTCAGCAGGAAACTTTTTGTCTTTGAACTGTAGTGAAAGCACAGAGATAAATCCCGTGGATTTGACAGGAATTCTTACATCACTGTTTCTTCTGAGGGTCACTTCAGAAAGGTGTTAGGTTGCATTATATGCCTTTGTCTCTACTCTTATTTTTGAATAAAACCCTAACTTTTTCAGATCTTGTCCCTTCCAAAATTCTCAGCAAATTGTTGGGTTTGAAATTGCATCATCCAGACTAGGAGCAGCTCTTATTTTAGAGATAATGAGGTCTATCCCCACCAGAACTTAATAAAACTCAATGAATTTGTCTTCTGTCATTCTGCCTTCTGTACCCTGGGGGAGAATGTGCATCAGGAGTTCCATAGCTGGCTTTTGGTCTGTTTTACTCGTGTTTAAATGACTCAGAGTATTCTCCTGCACTTATGCAGCTGCATGGTAAGTAGCTTTCAGTGGGGATTTTGTGTGCTATCACCAAGCTTGCAGAGATGGGCATGTGGGTATATAGAAAAAAGTCACAAGGTCTTTTTCTGGACAATTGCCATATTTTTCTGTTTTCTGACATACAACAGCTAAATATTCTCATCATATTAGTATTATCTTGATAATGTATAACCTACACAGTTCTTGTTTTGTGTGATATTGTTATCATAAACCTTCGTTGTGTTATACATGTGTGCGCAAACATGCACACATCTCCTATCAAATTTTCTCTTGAGGTTGCCACTGGCTAAAAATCCACTGATCCTGATTATTTCAGACTAAATAGATCAATGAAGATTTTATAAAAGTATATATAGAGGGATGAATCAAAAATCGTGGCAGAGAACAGCTTACACAGCCTGGGGTAGAGAGGCTGGTGCCATAGTGCCAGATAGACTGTCTCTGCTGAGGTTAGGGAAGCTGCATTGGGTACAGTGGTATGAGCATTAAAGGTAACAGCGCTTATTGAGATGCCCTGCTGATAATCTCTATATATGGTTATCAGATTAATTATTTTTCTGTAATCAAGTTTAGTACAAAAAGAGAGTAGTAAATTTTGAATTGACAAAAAAAAAGTATGGTACTGAATCCTTAGAGATCAGTAGGTGCTTAGAAATGCAAAACATCTCAAGAAAGCAGGAGCGGTCACTAATCATAAGTGATGATAAGTGATCATAATCACTAAGCAATGGTCAAGCCCAGTCAGGCTTTTAACAGGCCTTACTCTTCCATGAACAGGTCAATCTACAAAGACAGAAATGCAGAGTCCTTTCCTAAAGACTTTTCTAAGCCTTGATGGAAGGAGAGAAACAGGTCAAATTCATTATATTATCTATTAGACAAAGGTAATGACTTGCCATAAAAGAAGAAAAATTCTCTTCTTAAAAGGTCAGATCTTGTATAAGATACATTTTAGTTTTCAGTTTTATTCTACTTGCTGGGGGAAAAGAGCTTAAGATGAAGAAAAGACTAAGTCCCTGTCTTTTATATAAGAAATGCATTTCATATGTGAAAACATAAATGGAATACAAGCAAGTTCATTTCCAGCAAAATCCCATTGCTGGTGGTCATTAGTAGAAATCTAAAAGGAAGGAGGAGAATTGTTAGTATCATGGATCTTCAGTAATAAAAAGCAACAGAGCTCCTCAAAGTAAATGTGAGAAAATAAATGTAAAGACATTAGATTGCTGTGGATAGGCCTCCATAAAAGGTCCCATTTGAGCTACATATTTTTACGAAAAGCTTCACAAGCATCTGGCAACCTTACTGCTTTTTTATTGACTCTCCTAAAAATCCTACAAGCTGTGTTACTTGATGCAGAGATATTCCAAATGAAGGAAGTGAGGTGAGTAATTATTTAATGCTTTGGGGCCTTGAACCTGGTAAAAAGGTGCTTGAACTATAAAGGGAGATAGAACATTTGAATTTTTTAATAAGAATTAGAACTGTCAACATCTTGTCCACAGCTGCATTAGGAGGCAGACCAATTATATTTGTCACAGCAAAGAAAAAGCAAGTCCTTTCTTAAAGGTGACTGACCTGCCAGATAATCCCTAGAAGGCATCAGAGTTCTCTTTCTATAAGATGAATCAGGTTTCCAGTGTCTGAAAATCTTGGCTGCAGGAAAGGACCATCCTTCTTACGGGACCTGGCTCTATGGGTGCTGCCTTGTGACGACCAGCTCCGAGATGCCCTCAGAGCCAAACCACAAACCTGCAGCTGGCATGACCAGAGCTCACCCCCAACCACTGCTGGCTCTCTGAGTCCACATGTAACTGGGGTGATGGAGCGTCAAGCAGATACACTGGGGAAAAAAAGGTAGGAGGCAGCAAAGTAGGCTTACAGATCACTCTAAGACTGATCTTTCAGTGCGCTATACGTGCAACCAGTGTTATCTGAAGGAATTTAATGGGCAAGAGAAGAAAGGCTCAAACAGGAGATTCAATTGTAGACAGGAATGATAAGCATGTAGGCATACTTGATTTCATGTTTTGTTTGTAATATGTGTTCACAGCACATCATAACCTGAAAACCCTTTAGTCTGTCTCCTCTGAAAACTGTTTTTCAGGAGAGAGAGGACCAGCAGAAAGTTTTCTGCATATGATTATTGGAGGTTAGTATAAATCTCATGAAAATACAGTCCCCACTGCTGATTTGGCTGGTGATCATTACTGTTCAGGAATATGACTGCCTTGATAACTCTACCCAGATGTACTGGGGGTATGTACGTAAGAAGAGCTGGGAGCAGCAAAGGCAAAGGTATTTATGTACAGACTTGTCAGGGACTGGGGATGGGGAAGGGATGGAATAGGAAGAAAAGGGTTGTAGGTTCCTCCCTCTTAAACCTTCTCCTCATATACATAATTTCCACACCCAGTCCTAGTTATTTTTGCTGCTTTTTTATGGTTGTGGGAATGAAGGGAGGGTGAATGGTTTTCTGAAGGCCACTGAAGTATCTGGAATGAGACTAGGAGTGGATTCCCACCAGGAAACTGTGACCTCAAGTCCAGTGGCCAGAGCGAGAGAAGACATCCAAACGCTTCTGGTTTCATCCAACTGTGAGTCTAGTTTTCTTTTATCTGGATTGTAATATGTCCATCATGGCTGAAAAGAGAATTAACATTTACAGATAATTTGCCATGTTAACTCTGCAGACAGGTTTCAGTCTTGAGTTGTTCACAAATGGTTAGCTACAGCCCCCCGCTTTTCAGTATTCCCACACTGTGTAGTTGGTCACTACCTCATCAGGTCAGGAAGCAGAAACCAGGTCATGGGAATAAACTTCCCAGCAGAAAAATCAGTTGAGGAAAACAGACCTTTAGTCAGCTGGTTTAAAAGTACACCTTTGGGGTGAATATTTATCCATTCCACCTGATGACCCCGGCCAGAGATTCCCAATGTTTTGCCACATGCCAGAAATTCACACACTGCGACTCACATCCCACAGATAATACGGAGTCGGTTTTGTTGTCATCTTCATTAATACATGGCTAGCTGTTATCAAAGTACAAAGGCAGTGGTGTGCAAACAACAAGGAATAATACTTCCAAAGAAAAATGGCAAATGGAAGGGGAGAAGGTTACTCTTTTCTACTAATTAACTGTCCTGTGTATCGATATATTTTCACACTTAGAATCTGCAGTCTGTCTTAGGGAGCTTGAGAATGTTATGCCTCTGTGTATGTATCTATATAGAGAAATGAATTGTGAAACTATCATGAATTGTCTGTCTATCTATCTATCATCTATCTCTACATCTACACATGCACACACACGTATAGATATCTGTATATCCTTATGCACAGCATGTCACCAAGCCTTCAAGAATACTTTTTCTCTCTTGATAAACAAAATGTCTGCCAACTGCTCAGAAAGATTCTTACAAGCTGAATGCATCTTGAGGGGAAAAAACCCCCAAAGTTGTGATCAGCTACTGCACCAGGTGCTGTGCAAAACAGCCCCAAAGCAATCCCATCCTCAGAGACCTCACAGCTGAAGTACCAAGCAGGAAGATGAGTGGAAGATGGCTCAGAGCCTGAGCATGTGTATGTAGCAGAATGCAACAGGCAGCCTACAAAGTGGAGGGCTCCTCTTGCTCCTCGCCTGACATTATGCCAGGCAGCCAGTGGCGGCTTGTAGGTACCAGGGGAAGGGAAGGCATAAAGAATGATGCAAGGTTTACTGAGAGGTGAAATGAGTTTTAATACAGAAACCCATTAGTTCATGAAATAAGTCTCTGTGGCTGTGCAAGCAAGTGTGCAGGTGATGGACTATTGATGAGGTGATTCTGTGCCAGAGCTTTTTGCCCCAGAGGAGACTGAGTGCTATAAACAAGCTGGGAATCTGTGAATTGCTCTGCTCCCTCTGTTGCTATCTGCTGACCCCTCAGGGTCTGCTTTATTGTACCATGGCATGCAGATATTCCCTTGGGCTGTATTATTTCCCCATAGCATCTCTAATATGAATTCTATTTTGGGATTTTTCATATTGAAGCCTCCTTTTTCTGGCAGAGGCCACTATATTGATCTGCATCTATAAAGGGTCAGCAGTGAAGGTAGCCTTAAATAATGCATTGGGTTTTGCTCCCTCTGCTCTCAGTGAGCTCCAGTGAAATGCTTCTTAGAACTGCTGTGGAGCCTTCCTAACTTGAACTGTCTCAGTTGTCTCGTCTTGTCCTCTCTCTGCCCCGCCTCCTCAAGGACAGAAAGCAAAGCAAACTCAAGATGCTCAGAGTTTGGAGAACAGATGCTGTTATTTATTGTCCAGAGGCAATCCTTAAAATCAAGAGAGGCTGCTTCTCTTGTTTTGTAAGACAATTTTTGAGTGTGAGCATTATTTTATTGATGCCTTTATGCATCTGACAATCAGTGGCATACTCTTGCCATCCTATCTCTGCCAGTGAGTTTTTTTTTCCCCACCTCAAAATGAAGCTTGCTTGTTTTGAATGCTCTTTTGGCAGGAGCTTGGCTCCTGATGCTGACAGTGAATGCTCCTGACTCCCTCGAGGCCTGATTTTGCCAATCGCTCATGCTGAGAAGCATGTCCTTTTACAAGCTGTCTTGGCAACTGGGGGCTCTGTTTCTCGGAGTAGGTGCTATTCAAGCCAGTGTAAACGAGGGTGTTGGAGTGGTCCTTATATCACCTGAGGAGTACAGGAATCACATCCAGGGTGCACCAGTCCCAGCCAGGGAGCAGGACAGGACTGGAGGCAACCAGGGCAGCCCCAGCCCTGGGCATCTCCCCAGAACTGCTGGAGGAGCCCCAGGGATTTGCTGCATCCCACGAGGTGGGTGTCCAGGAGGCAGTGGAGCCCTTGTGCCTGGGCCAGGAGGCTCACGAACCCTTCTGGATTCACACTGATTTCATGCTTACTGTTTCAAGCTAATACTGCGGTGAGGAGGTTCACAGAGAGTGAGGAAATGAACTCTCATGAAGACAATGAGTCTCCAGACTACCTAATGACTACTTAATGAGTGTCTGAGCACTGCACCATTATTGAATTTTAATTGCCTTCTTTCTGGCTTTGTGCTATAAAATGAAAAGGAGTAAACACTACATGTAAAGAGGGTGGATGATTAAAAAGTAATACCTAAGAGACACCCAGGCATTTGTGGAAGAGACCACAAGAATAATGTAACGAGAGAAAGCACCGCTGCTGTGTGCCTGCCATCTCTTTGGATAAAAAGTATATTTTTATAATTGTTAAAAACTGAAGTTGTTTTCAGCATGATCTGGTAGAAGAATAGATTACTGTGTATCAGTGAGGTAATTAAAGTAATACTGAATGAAATACTGGTTAATTACCAATGTATGGAAAATCCAATCCACATCACCGGGTCAGTGCAGATGGGCTTTTCAGAGGTTGCTCTTTAGTGTTGTGCCCTTACTGATGTCTGCTTAGATTATTTTCTACCATATTGAATGAACATGCATTACTTTGAGCAGTACACAGCAGGAAGGCCCAAATGAAAGGCGACAAAATGAGCCCTAAATCCATCATGCATTTAAACATGTGCTTAGCTTTGAGTGCCAGCCCCACTGCTGCACAATTGCCAGGGGAGCAGGGAGCACTGGTCTGTAGTACCAAGTGAAACACAGCACAGGGATTTTTTGCTCATCAAATAGGTAGGTCTTCAGAACCTGAAGCCCCAGCTTTGAAGCAACACGCATTCAGAGGTCTGAGAAGACCTCCAACCACTGCAAATCTTGACAGTGCTGCAGTCTGGTGGTCCAATCAGTTGACCTAAATTAATATAGATTTATATAGTCAAAAGGTAAGTTAAATTATAAAATTTACATAGATTAAATAGAGTCCTATAAACAGAGATTGACCTCCCTTCATTTGTTTTGTGTATTCATAATTTGACTAAATGCAGCCAAGTCCTGGAGAGCAGGCCACCCTTCTCAGCTGGGTTAGCTCCCTTTGGCTGTCTCACCTGGTTGGGCTGCAGGGCTGTGCATCACAGGCTGATTTTTTTCTCCTCTACTCTTACAAATTGTAGTGTTTGATGGTGTGACACTGGGGACAACCCAGCAAGCAACATTGGTGGGACAAGGAACATCTATAATTAGTTCCTTAAAGCCAGAAAATTACCTAAAGCAGCACCTGCCCATACATCAAAAGAAGTTCCCATAAAGAGAGACAAAAGAAAATGTGGTTTTGGGGGACATGCAGAGACTCCCTTAATTTTACTCTTTTCAGCTCTGAAGGGTGAGCATTTGTGGGATATTTTAGTCTAAACCAACAGAAAACTCTGGCCTGGTACTAATGTCTATGACTATACCCATTTGTTTTGTGTTTCACTCCATGCCACCCATTTTGTCACCAGGCACTAATCTGACACATCTCTCTGGTACACCTTCTCTTTCAGCTTCTCCTCTGCCTGAGTTTCTGGTAACTGTTAATGAAATATTTTGGGCTCCAATGTTTTCAAAAAGAAAATTAACTCTCTTTTTTTCCTTTCCTTCTCTCTGTCTGTATTTATTTGACTCTAAGAAGCTTTCTCATGAGCAAGTTTGGTGTACTGGGTGTCCAAGTCCCTGTAACATTTCAGAAAATTCTCTCTCCACATTCCTGATTGGAGTAAAGTTTATAGGTATAATTTTTCAGAAACTTTGGGTCAATTGTTACACTTTTTATTTATTTTATTTATTAATGGCTACCTTTTAAATGCCACCAGAACTATATTTCTGTCATATCCCCTCCTCTTCCTTTCCTTTCCTTTTTCAAGAGCTGAACTTTTCCTTTACACTTTCCAAGTGTTCCCTACATTTCAAATTAGTTTTGAAATAATTAGTTCTGAAATAATTAGTTCTGAAATAATTGCAAACAAGAATTCTTCCTAGGGATGACAGGCAAGCATCATGCAATACTTCACAGCAAGACAAAAATATCATTCTGGCTAAAGAGATTCTGCAAAGCAAAACATCAGAGAGAAAAGTCAGAAAAAGGACCAGGTTTTCAGCTACCAAAAGAAGGAACAGGTTTTCAGAATTCTTGCCATGTAAAGAAATATCTGGGTGGTTATAAGAAAAATGGAAAGCATGATTTAGGCATTATTCTTACAAAATAAATCTAGAGTATTTTAGTATTAATAGCACCTGAATCTAATTCTTTGCCATCAAAACACTTTTTTTATTACTGCATTTATAGCCAGAATAGACAGGAGAAAGGTCAAACCATTATTGTCATCTAAGAAAATTCACAATTTTTCATCTTATTAATCAAAAGTTTGGCAGCAAAAAATGTAAAAGACTAAAAGCCTGGACAGATGACTTTGGAGAAAGACACTTTTCTTCAGGATTTATGTCTTTTCTCCAGAAAAGTAAAAATAATTTGAAAATGTCTCAAGTGTGAGATACATCAGCTGATTGTGTGAAAATGAGCTTCAATCAAACAGGCTTTGATTTCTCAAAGAGAATGAGACACACTTTCAATATATTCATTTGCAATCAAAAAGACTAGACAGATTTGACTTATTTTTTTTGCAGCAACAGATTGAGGGATTTGCAGAACCTGAGGATATGTTGATTTAATGACAATTCCCATGAATTGTAATGAGTGGCGTTCTCACACCTATAAAGATTTCCATTTCTCCACGGTAGAGCACCAACTCATTTAAAGCTGCCCAAGAGCACGGAGAAATTATTCCCCATGCAGTCAGTAACTACAAGAGCCACAAGCGTCCTTGTGTGGACCATGTCTCAGGCCCATGGTGGCAGGACCTGGTAGGGATGAGTAACAACAGAATCTTAGGCCAAAACAAGAATGTTGGTCCCATCTCCACCAGTAAGAACTGCAGGTGCAATGATGATATGAATGTGGGACCTTGCATGGGTAATGCTACCACCGGTGGCACCCCTAAAGCAGAACATGATCCTGTCTATGCTGGAAGACCTCATTGCCAGAGTCAGTGAAAGAAGATGATCAAGGGAAATGCGCTCCCAAGGGCACAGGTGGTATGATTTTGTTGGCTCACAGAGCACGGAGACTTGAATGCCCAGTTCAGATGATGCGGATGGGGTGAGTGGTCACCTGACAACCCTGATCCAGGCAGAGTCTGTCTGTGCAGCCTGTTACCCTTGGTCCTGGGCCAGCCCAGCAGTGTCCAGGGTTGTGTCTGAGGACCCAGAGGGTAAACCCTCAGTGCTGGTGCTACTTGTGTAAAAGGCATCTGCTTGACTGCTGTGTGGTGTCTGCCTTTCCCAGCAACTAACATCTGTCCTTAATTCCAAGAAGGCAATGGAGACTCATATAAATGAAGGCAGAGCTAGTACTGAAATGTGAAGGGTTATTGTTGTTTAGTGCTAATGGCTTTCTGCATTATGGTAGCCATTTATCCCTATTCCTTGTGCCTTCGTCATATCCTTCTCACAGATACAATTTACTGTCACTGAAGACTGGAAGCAGTTTACCAGTGCTGCTACCTACGCACAAGTTGCTAATTATAGACTAGGAGCAGGTGGAAGGAGCCAGGTGCATTATGAATCTGATTTTATTAATGAGCGAGCAGCTAGGCTGAGGGTTTCCACTTATGCTCTGTATGTTGGCAGCAGATTTACGTGTATCCTGGCTTCTGTTTCAGGAACCAGTACAGCACTCCTGCTGGGTAGATGTGTGCTCCCAGTGGGAAGTGGACTAGGATTGATTATCCTGCAGGCACCAAGCCCTGAAAGCAGTACACTGTGTGCTCAAATGCTGTGTGCAGTTGCCCCCTGATTTGGTCTTTAAACACCCATTAAAATCCACTAGCCTCAATACCCATTGTGGAAGCAAGACAAAAACTCATTTGGTGGTGAGGTGAGCTTTAGGCATTTACTCTCGAAAAGAGCTCTTACTCTTGGATTCGTGACTTTCCACTTTTCTTTCCTTCCCTTCTTTCCCTGCGTAAGCACTGCAGAAGTTGATCGCTGCTAAGGCAGAGCAGTGACTTCTTGGTCACTGCTGCTGGTCCTGCCACTGCTCTGTCTACTGTGGGAAGGAATATTTCATTCCGCTTGGGCCGTGCAGTCCTCCCTGGACTCAGTAGATGTCTGTTTCCAAGAATGATGTGACTAAAGATGTATGAGGAAACTGTTTCTGGGAGTGGGATGCATGAAGGGAGATGCAGAGACTCCAAATGAGCAAAGGCTAAAGAGGGGAAGAGGCAAAATGCCTTGAAGAGAGTTGCAGACCTCAGACCCAGCCTAGTAAATAAGGATGAGTACCTGCCTTCAGCAAGTGGGAAGCCTTGGAAAGGAGTCACATTTCTGAAGAGAGAAGAAGGGACTCCTACTATCCCTGTGGGTACTGGTCACCATTTAAAGTTCTCTTTCAAACAGAACAGCAACTAAGTCTTTTGACTACCAGTAACACTGTAAACATATCAGCCTTTGAAAATTCGGATAGGCCTGACACAGCCGACCTCGTGTTTCTGATAGCTGCCATGGTTAGGGCCCATCCCTTAAGTCATCTGATTTCAGCCAGAGCAGTCCTGGCTAACCAGGGAGGTCCCAGCTGACTGGAGGTTAGCAAATGTGACGTCCATCTTCAAGAAGGGCCGGAAGGAGGATCTGGGGAACTACAGGCCTGTTGGCCTGACCTCAGTGCCAGCGAAGATTATGGAGCAGATCATCTTGAATGCCATCAGGTGGCATGTGCAGGACAAACAGGGGATCAGGCCCAGTCAGCATGGGTTTATGAAAGACGAGTCCTGCCTGACCAACCTGATCTCCTTCTGTGACCAGGTGACCCGCCTAGTGGATGAGGGAAAGGCTGTGGATGTTGTCTACCCGGACTTTAGTACAGCCTTGGACACCATTTCCCACAGCACTCT
>VZTV01088966.1:0-12079 GCA_013400875.1 Anhinga rufa | reverse complement strand
AAAAAAAAAGTAATTTTAACATCCTATATTTGCTGCCAGTCAACTCACTAAGTAAAAATTACAAACACTGATTTCATGGGATTTAGCCACAGCCCCTAGCACGTGCGCCAAAACCTGCGGATGAACCCGCATCTCTCCAAAGGTGAAGCTGGGCATTTCACGCAAGTTCAAATCTATCTGCTGCCAAGTCCTTTTTCTTGACTGCCTTCCCGCCAGCTCACTGAATACCACCATACCCTAACCACCTTCTTCTGTAAGGTTAAAAGCCGCGTACGTGCGCAGGCATGCAAACCTACATCGGCACACGGCGCAGCGCGGGGGCTATCGCCTGCTTTGCCCGCGCGAGCGGTGCTGTCGTGCCAGAGAAGCGAACAGCAGGAAAGCTGCAACGCCAAGAGCCAAGTAAGATGCAGGCAAACAAATTTACAGATCCAAGCCTTTTATTTCTATGACATTAATTTGTATAAAAGCACTGAAAGGAATAATTGCACAGGTGCCTCAGAGGAAGAGTCTTATCTTGGGAATTAATGGCTAGAAGCAGCCTTCCCCCCATCTTCCCTGTAAGCCATTTGGTTGCAGCAGATGAGAGCTCCTTGCTGTCTATCACACAAGCCCTTACGCAAGCACTCCCAAACTGGTAGCCCTGGATCCTGATTTTCTGGTCCCCTGGAGGGTTGCAGGGCAAGGTCCAGGGCCTCCCTTCGTGCCAAGTCCTGCCAGGCTGCCCACGCTGAAACTCAAGGCCATCGGCAGCTCGGAGAGGCAGCCAAGAGCAGGCAGCGTTGCACAATTTGTGTTCTGTGTGGACATCTGAGCTGGAAAGACAGTCATTTCAAAACAAGCTGAAGGTTGCCTCAGGATCTTCTAAGTTTTACTGCAGGCTGTTCTTAAACTCTTCCACTGATAGCATTTGTAAAACTCAGATTAATTTTCTGTGACACTGAAAGAGGGGGGGAGAGACCCTAAACAAAACCCCAGCCCTGCCTCCCCAACTTCCCTCCTTACATCTGCATAAACAGCCACTCACTTGCCTCCTGTCCTCGAACGCCCTTTCTCTCCAACACGCCAAAAGCTTTTAACCCATGTTAAAGGCACTAGCATGCAGCCCCCGCTCAGAGCAGGCACTGCTGTGGCAAAGCCACTACTCTGTAAGAGGCGAGCTCTGGAAAATCTTGCTCAGACACTTTGAGATGTGGCTGCCACGTCTCTCCAACAGAGGAGATGGCCAGGAGGGCTCGGATCCACACGTCCGCTTGACACGTGCGCGGGGTGGTTCGGTCAAGGAAAGCGCAATCCGTTAAGCAAGCGGACGACGGAAGAGTTTCAACAACTGAGGCAGAGGCAAACGTTGCCTTCTGGCAGCTCCTCTCCGGGGGTGGGATGGACATCTGAGGAGGGGTGAATTAGAGGGAGAACAGCTGTTTGTTCAGTGAATGAGTCACAGGACTCGGCTATTAATTCTTCCTCCCAAGAGAATATGCCCCCATGCCAGCCCACCCACCATCCTACAAAACAAACAAACAAACCTATAATGGACATCAGGGAGGGGGAGCTCGCTAAAAGGAGAAAAAGGGAAAAAAATACCCAAGCATTTAATATTTACATAGGAATGAAATGTTTCATTAATTACATACAGAATCAATTTGCGGCTATTTTCCTTAAATTTCTCAGTCAAACCCACAGATTTGAAGCACTTTGAACTGTGCTGCGCCAGTAATTGTGGATGAATGTTTTAGATCAGTCTTGAATCACTGTACCGCACACACCAAATGAACTAATAAGCTGCTCATGTGTGGACTACTAATGTATTTTCTTTCTTTCCTAGACAGATGGAGTGCAGTCTAAAATCAGTTGAATTGGCTACTGGGAATCTCCAGAAAGGCTTAGAAAAATCTTTAGTTCTACTGTTTTATTAAAAATACCACTCAACAGCCTGCGTGCATTAAAAAGGAGCCAAGAAGATGCAGAAAAACCCCAAACAAATTTACAAAGATATGAAGGAAGAGTTGGACATTTCACACGACTACAGCAACCTCCAGAGAGTGACAATGAATAGCGCTTTGTGAAATGTTATTACAGGACTATCGAAAAGATGGACATCCTTGCCACCTAGATTATATTTATCACAATACATCCATTTATGGGCAGTCATTTTAAATCACATATAGTGGCATATCAATTCTGTAATCTGACAGATGTGTTCTCATTTACAGAAGCATCTGTTGAGTCATCAGGACATCAGAATAGTTAATTGTACTTTGGGGATGCTCTCAGTGATTAAAAGTTCCCTTATTTGAAGCAAATTTTAAGTGTCCTCATAGATTTTCAAAATTAACATACGCACCCACACTCCAGCAAAATTAACGTATGAAATGTAAATAACAACTTCCTTGAGGGATGATCCATTTTCTTCTGCCTCCTGTACACCCTGCCTCACACTGTGCTCGGCAACGTGGAACAGAAAACAAAGGTACAACTTGAATCACACCTAATTCTGAAATATAAACTAAGATGTGACCTACACTGGCTGGGCAAAGAATGCAGAAGAAGCTGCCTTCAGTCAAGAACTTTTAAAAAACATGTAACAGCTGAAAACCGCTAGATGATGCCTGCCATCTTTTTTCTTTTTTGGCAGGATACTTATTATTATATTTCAGAAGCTTTTAGTACTCTTTATTCTAAAAGAAATGCTGTACGGGAGCGTATCTTTCACCACCACAGGAGTACAAAGACAAGCCAGGAGAACCACCCACAAGATGAAACACGGGCTGAACGACATTAAGCCATCCCCCACCACTGAAACTGTACCAATTTGCTTCTATGTGCAGCTAGGGACTGGAGACAAGCAATCTATATTCATTTACCTAATCACCCAAATATTTGAATTAAGAAGATCAAAAACCTTGTGGAAGACTCCACGTTTTCAACATGAGTGAGCAGATCATATCTTTTCTATACTTCCAACCTACGCTTCCTTGCAACCTTCTGGCCTTCATATCAGTAGGAGGATTAAGAAAACGTATTTTTTAGGAAGAAGGATCCATTGTATAAACTTTGATTTAAAACCATTTAGCACCGTTTTTTTTGTTTGGTTGGTGTTTTACCAAAAAAAAAACAAAAACACAACACAACAAAACGAACCAAGAAAAAAAAAAAAAGGGATAACCTGCTGTTTCTCGGACGTGACTGAATCTGTCTGGTCTGTAACTCACAAACCACAGGGTTCCCATGACTAATTTAAAGAACTATTTGATTTCACTCAAGAAGCGATCATGAAGCTGAAGTGCGAGTGCATAACCAAGAGCACCATGCAAAGCTACAGCTACCACCGCCGCATCTGGGGTTTGCTTCCCATAAATCCTAAGCGACAGCACACCTCAGTCTAACTAGCCTGTTATTCTTTAGTGCGGAGGAAATCAAACTTGAAGCGAGAGTGTAAAAGTTGAGACAAGCACTGCAATCGTGACCATGCTTTAAAAAGGTCCCTCACACTTGGGAAGTTACAGCGTATTCCCTTGCTGCTAAACCGAACCGAGACTGCTGTCTCAGTTGCATTAAATTATTAGCTAATTAGCCCTGAGTAAGGACAACAGTGTGTTGCTGCTGGCAGGCTGTGAAAAGAACACTTCAGCAAAGAAGATCAATAGCATTTTTGTCTGGCTTACAATAAGAAAACTGCTGGCCCAGGTTATGAGTTTAAGCCATTTTTCATTTGGCAGACAAGACAGCGCTAGTGACAGATCAATACAGTAACTTTATGATAGGCTGCTGCTCCCGCAGATGGCAGGACCATAAACAGGCATCATTTTTAAAGCCTGGAGCAATCCATTACTTAGAAACCACCTGACCTTTTATAATATTTAGACATTCCTATAGAAAAGCAAAAATCAGAAAACAAAACAGAGGGAAAATCAGGAGGATGAGCTGTCCTGTAAGACAGAAGGGAACATTACAGAATCACGGAATGGTGTGGGCTGGCAGGGCCCTCCGGAGCTGCCCCCGGCCAGCCCCTGCGTGAGCAGCACCCCCAGAGCAGGGGCACAGGACCGCGTCCAGGCGAGGTGGGAATGGCTCCAGGGAAGGAGACTCCACAGCCTCTCTGGGCAGCCTGGGCCGCTGCTCTGGCACCCGCACAGCAAAGGGGTTTTGCCTCAGATTTCAGTGGAACTTCCCGCGTTCCAGCTTGTGCCCGTTGCCCCTTGTCCTGTCGTCGGGCACCGCTGAGAAGAGCCCAGTCCCATCCTCCTGACACCCGCCCTTCAGACACTGATAAGCCCTGAGGAGATCCCCCTCAGCCTTCTCTTCTCCAGGCTGAACAAGCCCAGGTCTCTCAGCCTTTCCTCCCCAGGGAGATGCTCCATCCCCTGAGCATCCTTGTGGCTCTGCGCTGGCCTTGCTCCAGCAGCTCCCTGTCCTTCTGGCACTGGGGGCCCAGCACTGGACACAGCACCCCAGCTGCGGCCTCCCCAGGGCAGAGCAGAGGGGCAGGATGGCCTCCCTCGAACATTAGCTCTTTGGAAGTCAGTGTGTAAAGCAGCAAGCTCCTGTGCTGCTTGGGAGATCACATGAAAGCCACGAGATTGGCACCAGGTAACTACTTATCCCTTCAAAGAAAAAAGTGTTATTGGGGATCAGTTCTTATTTGACGCAAATTTCTTATCTCTAGGTTATCTGGGATAACAGAAGAGCCTATTTATTAATCTTTAAAAATCCCAAACAAACATACATGTCCTTAGAACATTAGATGAGTCGCTTCAACGCCTGCAATTAGTAAGCACTTGGGAGAATACAGTCTTAAGCGGGTGGTTATTTTTCCCATATTGGAACATACACACTGTGGCCCCTGTCCCTTGGCTTGTTATTCTGCACCAGACTTAGGATCGCCAATAGCATTCCACTATTTTAACAAAGGAAAGGAAAGGAAAACAAGAGGAACTTTTTATAATTCTACTGCTTTTATGGTAAGACCTCTAGTTGAGGACAACGTAAAGGATAGCACCTTAATCAATTATTCAGGCCAGTTCTTCAGCCGAGGACACAGGGGGAGCATCTGGCCCTATATTTAGTCTTCTTTTTACTATAAACATGAAATAACCACAGAACATGGTGAATTAATCATACAACCAGCTTGCCTCTGCCTTCCCATCTGAGGCTGGCTTGTGTCAATTACTAGAGAAATATCTGCTTAAGCAGGAAACTAATTTTACAAAAGCACATCGGGTTCGCGGGCTTTCATCAATACTTTTTGGTTGCTGCAAGTAACTAATTAACGTTAATGTCAACATAAAGGATAGACAAAGGAGGAAAATATTAACAGCGCAATACAAAAACTGAGCTGGCTGCTTCTTCCCCATACAGTACTGCCATGCAACCGACTTCCAGCCCATGCCTGAAAAAATGAGTTATTATTAGTTTGGTCATTAATTTTACCTTGCATGATGTAAGCAAACAGCGCTACATTTTCCCCTTAACTAATGTCAATTACGCACAGCATCGGTTTAAAATATGGCAGAATAGCACACAAACCAGAAGTCTTTTGACTGGGCTCTACTTTCACTAAGAATAACTTGGCACACACGTACAAGATGCTAAATCTGCCAGTGATCTGCTTTGCTCCAAAACTAACCCCCCGGCACCTTCTACAAGAGCCTATATACACCAAGCTGTGTTAAAGCAGGAAAGCTAGGTATTGAATCTATTTTTAAAACAAACTCAATTTCTTTAAACTCAAAGGCGAAGGACCGTTTCAACGGTTTCACATTCATAATCTCACCTCTTTTCAGCAGGCACAAGGGCTCTTTATACCCAGCCGTGCTTAGACATGCTGGCCACCAAGCCAGCCAGACACCAACGCTTGGTTGCAGCCCAGAGACCCTGCCAGCCTACTGCAAATTCACCGGCGCAAACACACAAACCAGCAGCTCACAAAACACCCCCAGAGATGATGCCCCCGTGATCCGGCTAAACAAGACGCTAAACAACAAACTCAATGGCTTGGGTTTTTTTTTCCTTTTGTTTTGTGACTTTTTTTTTTCTTTCAATAAGCTTACTACGTTTTTGGTTGCAAAAGCGCAGCACAGAAATAATTACCAACACTTCTTTTACTTCTTCAAATGACATCGTTTCAACTTTAAGAGAACCCAGAACATTTCGCTCACCCCACAGCATCCAGATGCAGGCAGCAACCTCGCGCTGGCTGCTCCAAGACGCCAGCTCAGCCTCAGCACGGCTGGGATGCACATCCCATTTCACCTGACTGCCGCCTTCGGGAAGGGGACTGGGTCTTCCGGAGCTCAGCTGCATCGGCCCTAGCTAAAAGCAGTGCTGGGAGGAGCGGTCACATAACTTGGCATCGGACTACACGGGGCACGTTGTTCAAAGGGAGGAGAGAGCATCTGCCTAGAGGAAGGAGGAAGAGAGCCCCTCGCCCTCAAGAAGTAGCAGGCCATGCTCCTCCTGTGCCCGGAATGATCATTGCTTGCTTTTTGGTGCAATGACGCCCTAGTACGTAATTTCTTCAGCACTTCAGCCACTTCCATCCCACTCCTCCACTGAGCATACTCCTGTACTTTTGTTTCTTATGCTTTTTTCCTTCTTTTCTCTACATCCTATTGGATCAAAGTTCCAACACGCTATTTCCTTCTCAGCAAGGTCCTCACCGGGACTTTGACATCTCCTTGTTTTTCCTCCGTCCCTGGTAAGATCTAAACTACACCCTTCATCCCAGACCGGTCTCTGCAGATGCCTGTTCTGTCCCTTCTTCGATCAAATTGCCTGGACTTTCTGTACTAAGAGAGTTTTAGTCAACAGGGACATTAAATCTCCTTATTGCTACCGTACTATTAAAATGACACGATCCTTGTCTAAAGATAGCACCGTGTGAACAGCTGTATAAACATTACCACCAAGGAAGGGAGACCCCATCGAGGACCTCCACAGTTTCTTGTTGAAGAAATTGTACATAAGTGACAAATCCACAAATACAAATGACCGTGCAGTATCTTTTCTACTGTTCAGGAGGTTAATTAGGTTGAAGGGAAAGAAAACCAAAGAGAGGCGTCAACACCACACCAAACTTCCTTGTCATTATGTTTTCAGACTCCAGATGAGCTACAAAAAACATACACAACCCCTTATTATCTATTTTTCTTTTCTAGAAAAATACTGCTTGAAAAGCTATGTCTTAACACTTGCTTCACACCCCTCCAAAAAAAGAAAAACAGCTCTTTACTTTCTATTTTGGATATTGCATTTGTGTGACGTACACATAGAGTTTGCCACTGTAATAAAACTATAAACTATTAGTTGGATAGTAAAGCATTTGTGAAAGGCACCATCTCTTTATTCTGCATAGTGCCGTGAGCATGTTTAAGTCCACGATGGTGACCAGAAGCTCACAAAGCATATATTAATGACACAAATAAGGAGACTACAGCAGTGCGCTCACATTACACATTGTTCGTACTACCATCCACCAGGGCCAATCCTTTCGAGTGTAGTAAAGTGAGGGTATTATAATTAGAGAGTTCATAATGCCAATTAATCACGTGTGGAGCTGGAGCACAGTGGGTTATATACCAAAGAGAAAACCACATGAAGCAGTACAACGGCGAGTGCAAGAAAGAGCACACATATTCTTCAGGGAAAATAACAAGTTACTACAAAGCCATGTTTGTTTTCAGGTACTCAATCAAGAAGGTTTGCATACTCGGTAATTTTCCATCATGAAAATAAGTTATTTCATAAACTGCAAATGAAATCTGACCACAAAAATGTCTTTTGATGCTGACAGACAGAAAACCCCAGATTCGAGTTCTCATTTGCGAATTAATTCTTCATCATCTTATTGGAAGAATTAATTATACTTCAACAGCATTATAATTAGTATTCTACTACTGCTTATTATTTACAAAGTGCTTTACAATAACCAACCAGTTTCCATGACACCTCTAGAAGTGTCCATGTAGCGACGCTGAGACATGAGTATCCTGAGCTATCAGCAGCAGAACAGCAAGGGCCAAGCGAAATTGGGAGTAAAGCCAAGGACTCTTCCATAATCAGGCCATTTTCCCGGGGGTCACGGTATCCTTGGCACACCTAGCACGAGATGCTTCTCACAATCAAGATCAACGTTGCAACCGCTCCTGCCTGTGTCTCAAAACCAGGCTGGGAACCACCCTGGCTCCTCTCCCGTGAAACAGAAAAATGTATGCTTTAAAAGTCAGAAATCACCCTTGCAAGCAAGAGGGATCAGATGTTCGCTCCTACGTTTTCCATTAGCCTCCCGACCAACCTGAAAAATCTTGCACATCTACCTGCCCGGGACTCACGTCACTGGTTGGCAGGAGCGAACACACCACACGAGGAAGGACCCTGATGACAACAGTTGCGGCTACTACTCGTTCCCCTTCCGATACACCAAAGCCGCCCAGCGTTACTCTCTATAGAAACAGAGTAAAGACTACTCCTGTCCTAAGTAGCCTTTGTTTTAACCATACCATTTGTAGGAAAAATTTAAAGATAGATTCCATTTTATGCATGGAGAAACTTGTTTGACCAACACAGTAAGTCAGGAGCACAACCACTGAATGTTCCCAGAAAAAAACACTTGGGATTTGGGGCACAAAAATGTTACAGTACAGTTGTTATTTATTCCACAGATGCAGCTAAGAAATCCTACAGACCTTTGCTTGATCTTGATTTGGGGCCTTAAGAGCCCAAATAGGATTTTTCATTACAATGCATAAATAACAATAAATATACCTAGTGTATGTATCCAAGTTACCAGGTACACGTAACTTAACGCACAAGTAACATCAGGAAAATTAAAGCAGAAAAATGATGCGGCAGCACAGAGCTTCAGAAAAAAAAACCCACAACAGCGAGCAAGCATGTATCTTCAGACTGAAGTGTTATTAAAAGATTTGTGACCTGTGTAACAGCACATTCTCAAATGACTGCAGATCAAGAAATAAAAAGGTCTGAATTAAAACAGGGTCCGATTTAAGCCCCATTAAGGTTGCAGAAAAGGTTCCCGTTGGCCGTAGACAGCGTTGGGTCGTGCCCTAGTCACACTGCTACACAAGTTTCCTGCGCCTTTCAGCTTATTTCTGTGACAGTTACACAGCTCGGCGGTCCCAAAATAGCAAGATACGAGCTTCCGTCTGCCTGGATATTCTTTATGGACAACAGCTCGACACTCCTAATGGCTAAAAAAGGACTTTGCAAACTAGGAGTCAATTGTACCCTAACCTGTGGAGTTCCACTCGGCCTTCGCCATCTCCAGAGAAGCGGGGTGGCCAGGAGCCATTGATCTTACCTGGTGTTCCAAGTTTTACAGACTGGTTTCTTCCTTCCCTGCCCATCATTGCTCAAGTCCTTTCTCATAACTGCATGCCAAAGGGAAGAACGTCACAGAGATCACATGCTTTTATCACTTATTCCCAAATAGCCCATTAAGAGCTTGCATTGATTTTGTCGCATCATTAACACATTTAAAATACTTGGGTGCTTAAGTTCGGTAGGAACGAGGATCCCAAAACTTACTCTATGATCACAGACGGGAAATGAGATGTTTGCTTGCTTTCTTCCTTTAAAGCATTAATTTATAGAAGACTTCAGAAAACTTTCCCCTCATCTGCGCTCTAAAAATATTCCTTAAAATGTGGGAGAAGCCTCAATATGCATAAGACAAATACAAATTAAAGTACACCAAACAAAAGGCAGGACAAATAGTTTAATCCTCGCTCAACAGATAAACACCATAATTCACAGCTTTGAAATGGATAAAATACAAGTCTATTCTTTATTAGTAGGGATAAATGTTTGTCACCTTAACCTCCAATATGCTATTCTTCTGTAATTACGGGGCATATTCCCAGGTCAATCTATGGGAAATTTAGGCAGACGATGTTAATCCTAGCGCAAAACTCGAGGAACATGCATCAAGTCAAAGTGTTGCAGAACATTTTAGCCACAAGCAGTAGCTCCCATCAAACAGGAAAACAGGACACAGTCAAGATAAAAATCATGCTGTTCTAATATCCTTAGGGCTTTATCCTGCCAGCACTAACTGATAGCGTTGCTTATGAGAGATACTGGCAGAGCACACCATAGCAAGGACAAAAATGTATCACAAATCCTTTGTTGACGCGGGTAATTTTAATGAACGCTTCATCTCTACCGCTTCTGACTGAAACCGTGCCACGATATTAAACTGTTTAGATTCCCACCCGTTTCACTCTGCTTACATGCACAGCGTTGATTCTATAAACATCCCGCAGGACCATTTACACCAAGGAGTACATTTGCTATACTGATTACAGACTTCAAATGCCATTAAGGTCTGCCTTTCAGAAAGGCTGCAGCACCTTGGTGTTGAAAATCAAGCTTTTTAAGAGATGCAAATTGGCAAACTCAAAAATCAGCACCCAAGTCTAAGCCCAGAGTTGCCATTTCCTGTATTTTCAATAGAAAAATGTTGATTTATTAATTCCTATTGCTTAATTTCTGTATGAAATATTAGCCCTTTTTTTGCACCGTAGTTCCTTGTTAATGGTTCAAAGTGAAAGCCAGACACAGTTGTTTGACACGAACTAAAACTGTTTAACATCCTTTTCAAATAAATGGGTGTTACACACTATAAAGGCATTGCATCAGACCTCAGGTTTTTTTTCAGTCATTCTAATTTTCCCTAAGGCAAGACACTAGAATAATCACTTTATTGTTACATTTACTGACAATGACCCTCAGAAGGCGATAACGTTTTGATCCCATTTGATTACATTAGTCTTAATAGATCCTAGCGGAAACACAAGTAAATCCTCTTTCTTATCACTCATTATATTCAGCAGTCACTATAACTTAACCACTCAAAGGGCACCGAATACAAATGAAAGAGAACTTGCACCGTCTTCCACTTACACCTTTAATCTTGTTCACCTAATGAATTTAGGGCAACTCTAAAAACAGAGTCCCGAGCGTCCCAAGACAGAGCTGTCACAGTGCCAGCAGGGGTTAACACCGCTACGACGCCAACAACGCAGCAGCAGCCCACCAGAGACAAGACCCAGGAAGGCGGCCACCCAAGAGCTCACAGTCCAAGCAAAATCAAAAAGATGGGATGTACCTGGAGGCCCATAAAGGAAAATAAATCCCACTATTATTATTACTGACTTACTTCTTGCCGACACTGCAGAAGTATTGAGTCGTTAGGCAGGATCTGAGCAGAGCAAGCAGGGAAAAGGACATCTTATAAGGAAGCGTGTCCCACGTGCAAAAGGTGATACCAGCAAAGGCATAAGGGCTGTCATGGGAGAAGCAGGTGGCCAGAGCATCAAGCCTCCGACGCTGCTGAAAGAACAGCCTCCTGGCAAGGACGGTCGCCTACAGGTGCTCACATCCACTATGCCCAAGGTTGCTCTTGGCAAGCGAAAGAAGCGCACGGCTCCGGTAGGTAGCTGTCATCTCTATTTCCCTACCTGATGCCACCTTTAGAAAACAGAGGTCCTGATGTGAGAAATCAGAGTAGCCCACAAATGAGCCAACTGTGCTGAAATCTGGTTTGACTGCAGAGGTCAGGACAGCTCATCAGCCAGCTGCTCTGCTATGTAAGTGTAACGAGACACCCGCAGCTTGCTGCCCCGCCAGTGCAATTGCACATCTTGTTCTTTGTAATCATGCTTACCACTTATAGGCTGCTGTAGAGACATAACTAATCCTCACAGATCCCACTGAGAGGCAGGCAGAAAAGTATTACCGTCCCCGCGTTACAGATGGAGAGAAATATATATTACCTGCAGGAGTCAGTTAATGACCGGAATAACCTGATGCACTTCGGCAGGCCCGGGAGGATTCAGCCTCGCGCGCCACTGGCCCACTGGGCCAGCACAGGTCGAGCCATTCGCCAAAAGCCATAGGGCGTTACTGCGAGGCACGGGATGATGAGAAGTCTCACGGCACCGATGCCAGCTTTGTTCTCAGGTCAGCGTACAAACCGTGCCCGGCAAACACCCACGGTGGGTTGGTTTGGGGTTTCATTGCAGGGGTGAGCGTGGGTGGAGGTTTTTTGTTGTTGTTT
>VZTV01088953.1:0-14481 GCA_013400875.1 Anhinga rufa | reverse complement strand
AAAACCAAACCCAAACCCAACCCAAACCCCCACACCATGTTTTTATCTTCATGGTTGTGAGATGAGAAGAGCCAACAGAAAATGATGTTTGAGACTTTTTTACGTTTTTACGTGACGCTCAAGAGGGACAAACTGCTGGGCCAGTTAGGTACGAGAGGGCAGTGGTGGTTTGGAGGCAGGGGCACAGGGGAAACTGAGGTTCAGATCCCACATCCACGAGGAGCTCTTGGGAAGTTTCAAGAGAGCACTTAAATTGTCCACACCGTGAGCCGTCAGAATCTGCCACCCCACACGGGGAACACAGGGAAAACAGCAGCACCACTGAGCCACTGCCTGAACGCAGCCCCTTCTGCCCTGAATCCCCCTCTGTAAAATGGTGTAAGGGGCATCCCTACCGCAGGGGCTATCATGAGGATAAATATATATTTGGAGTGTGTCAAATATATATATTACACTTAGGATGTAAGATGAAGAACAGGGGGCATAGAAATACCTAATTAAGATATCTTTCATGCCATTAAAGAAAGGCAGTCCTACCACCTCTCCTCCCACCGCTCCGTCCCATTGCCACCACAGGCATTGTGTGGCCACAAGATGAACTGTATTTGTTCGTAAATGGGTTTGTTAAATTCAGGTCAGATCCCTGAATCGCTTGACCAAACAGCTGCAGAAATGCTTGTAGTCCCATAACAGGAGAACAAGGGATGGGAGTGGGGAAGAGAGAGGATGAAACTGCTGTTTTGGGTGGGAGCATTGGGTTATCAAGCCCGCGGGCTAAGACATACAGATAAAGACAAAATTCTTGAAGGACAAGTTAAGCTACCAAAAGGAGTTTGCTCTAAACCACCTCCCTGATGCAGGCAACTCGATACCGAGTCAGCCACGCTCGGAAATGGAAAAGCTGGAGGGTTTCATTCACCTGGATGAGGGACACGGTGCCATCAGGGTTACTGAAGGTTTGTACCACTGTCTGTGACGGCACCAGGTGCGCTATACTATGTGTGGTCGTAGTCTGCTGCTGTGTCTGCTGATCCTCAAATGCGTAGAGCAGGTCTTCACGCCCGTGCTGTTTGTAGCAGTTCTTCACGATAGTCCGCAGTGCTTGGGTCCATGACACCTACCAGTAGAATGAAAAAGAGCGAGGAGTCAGTGTAAAAAGGTTTTCTGAACCACTGCAGTGCTGCTACTGCTGTGATTTGCATGCTTATCTTTACTGGGTTTTATTGGGTGGTTTTCAACCAATTCTCACACAAACAGAAGGCTCCAATACCTAATCCCTCTCTCCTCATGCCTTGCTTTCCCCAAGACTCAGACATCACCCTGGAAAGCTATTGCATTGCTGTGTACTGGTACAGCACATCTGGCCAAGGGAAAGGGAGGCTTCTCAATTAAATCTGTTCCACCAGCTTTCAAGGAATTCTAACTAACGGATTGGGGCCGACAAGTAGAAAACCATCCCTACCTCGGAAAGCACCGACTGCCACAGGACCATTTCCAGCCGCACTAGGCATCCCTCCCCATCCATACAGACCTACATCAGCCTGCACAAGTCCTGCCCCTTGCACACCCTGGTAGCCTTCTTTATCTCCTTATCACAGGTTAGTAGAAACATCACCTGCATACAGGATCCATAACTGATACCAAGACCTTTTCACTCAGTTCTCTCACTCCTTTTTTTTTCTTGGCTCCACTGCACTTCCTTGACTACTTCCCTTTAAGTACAAGGGTCCCTGCGGCTCAAGATGGGACAGTAGCCCTTCAAAGGCTTCAGGAGGCCATGATACAGACCCTACAGTAAATGAATTGCATACTTGGCGAGTAGACTTAGGCCGGGTAGGCTGCTTCACAAGGCCACAGAGACAAGCAGGCTCTGCAGCTAGCGAAAAGGGCACCCACTGCAGAAAGAGATGTGGCTCAAATACCTGCTTGCCACACAACCCCAGAAGGGACAGAGCAGACTGAAGGTTACGCCTCTCTCATCTCATTCCTCTCCCAGGCTGAACGTCTGACACCAAGTCAAGGAAGGGCCAACGTCATTTCTTCTGTCACTTGAAGGGAAAACTATTCCCACAAAAACTGGTTGCGAGCCCCAGTTTGAAGGCAGACAGACATGGGATACACACCCGCTGCTTCTGTTCCTCTGTGCGGACATCGCTGCGAACGTTGGCCCATGGAATATCCTCAGGCCACCAGATGGGCTTACAGCTTTCCTTGCCCCAGCCTGGCTTCCCGCGACCCGTGGAATACTTCAGCATCTCAGGGATGAAAGCTCGCAGCTGTGCCTAGAAAAAAAAACACATAAGAGGGTTGAGAGTTTTTTAGGAACTCATATTTCTGGTAGTTTTGAGGTGCACAGTACAAAGTTATTACATTTAACTTCCATCCTGTTGGAACCACCAATTGGAAGAGACCTGAATGACTAAGGATGATGGACAAATGTTCTACCATCTTCTTCCAAGACTCAGCTCAGAACAGCTTAGTAGCACGTGTAAGAGCAGAAACAAAATTAAGTCAGCCAATTACAACAATAAGGCACAAACACGCACTGTATTAACACCCTTCATGGTTCAACACTACCATGAAGAGCGCTAACCAACCTGAGAGGGAGGAAAAAAAAAATAAATCACAATAACACAGGAAAAAACCCACACTCGATGTCCCCACAGCCACAGGAACTCAGATGTGAGCTGATATACGTTTTACAGAGGTGCAGCAAAGAGGATGGAGCTTCAGGGAGCTGCCTCAACGTAAAAAAACCCAATCTCACACATTAACGTCTCCATCCCTGCAGAACTGGACTAATTTTCTGAATCTGTTCTTAACTTTTGCCATGGTGGGGACAACTTTCAACCTGATATTACTTCTCCTTAGCACCCACAAAAACTGGTCAACTAGTGACTGCCTTTACCAGGAGACAATACCTTAAAAATAGACTTGCAAAGCAAATCGAGCAGATATGTCACCAAGAGGAAGTAATATCCCTAGCGTTACCAAAGAGAATACAAAACTCACACAGGGTTTCACGACACGTTTGGTTTTCATACCGGGGACTGCCTGGAGCCTCAAGAAAAGGCTGGTTCAGCTGCAGAAACAGAGCAGGAAAAGAAGCAGCACTCACGACCACATACACCGGAGAAAACCATGTTAACTTAAAGCTAAATAGCTGCATTTAAGAAAGCCACCCTACATCCTTTTGTAGCTTTAATAGCAAGTTATCTGAGCTTGTGACAGTGCCACTGGGAGCGCTCGGGCCACCTTACAGCCCCGAGACACCTGCATGTTCAGGGCTCTAGTGTACAGCCATGGAAGAGTGTGACGGGTCCAGCATCGATTGGTGCCACAGCCACGATGCGATCCCAGCTAGCAGAGACACGGATCAGCTCCCGGAGCACTTCTCACCCATCCCTGATCTTCTGCCGTAACAGTGCCCACTCCTCCAAGCCACAATCCTGCTTGAATGACATCCTGGTTCCAGTCTGGATATCGTATCCATTGGCTCCAAGCTGTAAATGAACTAATTTACAAGCTGCCTTTTCCACGTTAACATAGGGAGTATGTACTAAGGTGCCCTCTAACATCTGTCAGACAGAGGAAGGGAGGAATGCTTCAGAGGAACAGGAGTCTGCAGATTGTCTCTGGTCTCTGCAAAAGGCCTAAAGACCCTAAGCACACTGCTAAATGCACTGCAGCGGCTCTTTCAGACACAGGGCTGCTCTTCAAAGCCAGAGCGCAGCTGGAAGATGTAACGTGGGCCCTAACTTACACAGTTAAATAGAAAAATTGAAGTGTGTTTTGGTAAAAAGAAACTATTTCTTTGTATGCATGGTTTACTGCATTGCATGCAGTTTGCAGCAGTGGCTAGGGAATTTAAAGGCAATAAAAATCCAGTACACTTGTGGGTCTATATATAGCGTATCTGCTGCACACCGTAGAAGAACCACCCCTGCTCAGAGAAGCAGCTGCATTTCAGTTCCTCCACTTCACGGACGTCCCAAACCATCTCAGAGAAGCTGTACCAAAACCTTGAATTATAAATAGAGGCATAAAAAAGCCACCAGCTTGCCCATGCTCATACAAGTGTCAACCACTTTGGTGCCCATTTTCCAGCCCAGGCCAAGCCTGTCGGTGATGCAGTTTCCCCGTCTGTACTGTAGGGCCAACAGTCACCCTGACACGCATCAGGATCCCCGGTCGAGGCCCCATTTATTCAGTCAAATAAACCTGCTAACGGCATTGAGTTGCCTGGTGCAAAAACAGTTAAAAGCTCTTTCCCAGAATTGCTATCTGCAAGACATGCTCCTTGCTACCAGATGGATTAATTACTGGTCCTAGGGAGTTCAGCGGCTCAAGCTACTCATGGCACTTGTTAAGGAGGGTTTGCCTTTAATCCGCATGGGAGACAATCAGCAGCGGCATTACAACCTGCTCCAGTGCAACAACCTCTCTAATTAGTGCCATAACGAGACCTCACCCGGGCAGCTTGCAGGGCCCTGACACAGGCTACAGCACCGAGACAAAGACCCCGCATCTCTCGGGGCGCAGCTGGGAGGAATCACTGCGACCACTTCATCTGTGGGAGCTACGCGTTCTGCTGACTCCATCCACGAACCACCTGAAAATCCAATCTCTGCTGAAAAAAAGAGAGCAGCTCACTCTGGCGTGCATGGTTGTCAGCTCTGGAAAGGGCTCAAATAATCTCCAGTATGGAGGGTTTGAGAGAAACTACAAGAAATGTTACCCTTTGGTACACAGACTGAGTGTCTTCTAAGTTTTAACATTAAGCTCAAGTGTTAGCAGTAGTGAGCTAATCCTGATTCTACCATTTGCAACAGCCCAAAGCACAGACAACTGCACTCCAGTGCTGGAAACAACAAGTTGTCCTGCATGCAGAGCACCAAGCAATCCTCCAGCCTCAAGGTTCACGCCCTGCTAAGGAAAGTGGTTTCTAGAAGGGAGCAAAACCTGTGGCTGGGAATTTTCTACCTGTCCTCACAGCTCAGCCTCAGGATCTCCAAAAAGCAGCACCTGGGAAAAGCAAAGTCAAGTCCACACAGGACATCGGCTGCACCTGAAAATGGAAGAGGGCAAAGCAGCAATCGCAGCAAAGCACCCAGGTATTTTGCTCACTGGCCCTTCTTCTTGCAACAGCCAGTTTTAGGCTAAATGTTCTTTGAGTTTAAAAGTTCCAGTTAATGTTTAAAAATTCAGATTAAAAAGCCAGGCATCTGTCAAGGCAGTAACCAAGCTGTCATGAATTTCCTGCTATGAAAACCCGCATGGCCCTGACCGAACTCTACGAGGTCTCACTGCCAGGCACTTTCTGGCAGGCAGGATGAGAGCAGGCTTGCTGCTGTCATAAATTCATCACGGCAAGGATGAGGCGGAGGGTAAGCCTGGGTGTCCTCAACAAGAATTAACGGCGCTCAGCACCCAGCAGATGCAGCAGTTTATGCCTGGCCACAGGAATCTAACACAAAATTAACAACCTGGTCATCAGCACAAAAAAGCAGGAGGTACTGTGCGTCTCCCCCACAGAAGTGTCTGCTCATGGACTTGCTCTTTACGTAAATCTTTCTTCTCTTCCACCCTGAAACCGTGGTCAAGTCCTAAGAATGAGTGACTAGTTCTCATGTTTCAAAGGGGCACGCCTGTGGACCAGGCTGTCCCTCTCCGGATCAACACCTCCTAGCAGAGTTTGGAGGTCTGAGCACTGGACACAACTGCTTGTCCTTGCTGGAAACGAGGCACGGCGCGGGCTCTGAGCTTAAGTGCTGTAAAAGCAGGCAGCTGCCTGCATGGCAGTTAGAAGTATAGACTCATCCTTGTATCCAGTGCAGAATCACAGAGCAGTGGGGGTCGGAAGGGACCTCCGGAGCTCCCCTCGTCCAGCCCCTGCGTGAGCAGCACCCCCAGAGCAGGGGCACAGGACCGCGTCCAGGCGGGGTGGGAATGGCTCCAGGGAAGGAGACTCCACAGCCTCTCTGGGCAGCCTGGGCCGCTGCTCTGGCACCCGCACAGCAAAGGGGTTTTGCCTCAGATTTCAGTGGAACCTCCCGTGTTCCAGCTTGTGCCCGGTGCCCCTTGTCCTGTCGTCGGGCACCGCTGAGAAGAGCCCAGTCCCATCCTCCTGACACCCGCCCTTCAGATCCTGATAAGCACTGAGGAGATCCCCCTCAGCCTTCTCTTCTCCAGGCTGAACAAGCCCAGGTCTCTCAGCCTTTCCTCCCCAGGGAGATGCTCCATCCCCTGAGCATCCTTGTGGCTCTGCGCTGGCCTTGCTCCAGCAGCTCCCTGTCCTTCTGGCACTGGGGGCCCAGCACTGGACACAGCACCCCAGCTGCGGCCTCCCCAGGGCAGAGCAGAGGGGCAGGATGGCCTCCCTCGCCCTGCTGCCCACACTCCTGTTCATGCAGCCCAGGACACCGCTGCCCTTCTTGGCCCCGAGGGCCCAGCGCTGGCTCAGGGTCAGAGGACTTGCTACCCTTCCCGCTCTGCTGGAAGAAGCATCCAGTGCTAGAGCTCAGCTGCATGGGGGACCCGATTCCTAACTCTGGGGTGCCTTCACTGCAGAACAAGGATGATCCCTCTGCCACATGGCGATTAGCAGAAACACAGGCTGTCCCCATACCACACCACTGACATGGACCAGAAGTGAGCATCAGCAAGCCTCACATCTAGGCGATGGGGTCCAGCACCGCAGGATCATCCCTGCCCCTCCATAGAGAGGATCTGCAAACTTGCGCTTAGTTACCATCTTTCAGTGCTTGGCTTCTCCTACATCCAAACTGACACGTACATAAAGATATCTGCTGTTTGTCCTGAAGCTTTTTGCAGGGCAGTATGCAAACAAGACGTCAAGATGATTTTTGATAGGCCTAGATAAACTTTCTTGGCTTGTATAAGCAGACTGCAAATCAGAGAGGCACATTAAGTTTAAAAAAAGTCAGATTAAAGGACAAATCACCTGTTCAGAAAAGCATAAACAAGTTCTAGCGACCTCGGTGAGAGCCGACTGAAGCATCAACCTCAGCCTTACCAAATCTTACTCCTTCATCATATCAGCAAGCAACTGAGAACAAGTTTAGGGGCAAACTTGGGTCTGACGTATAGTGTTGACATAGCCAAAGTCCATAAAGCAATGACATTTCTCTGTGCAATGGCTGCAGGATAAAAGCCCCACTGCTATACGGGGATTTTCCTGCACAGCCAAGGTGGGTGATGGCTCTCCATTCGCAAGTTTATTGAAGCATCTTTGCTCAGGCCAGTAAAGGCTTTATTTCCCTCAAGACCACCAGGGAAGCAGAGCAATTAAAAGGAGAGTTATTTTCACCTCCTTGTTGAGGAGCTAATGCCTCTACCACCTGCCTGCTGACACCTGCAGCTGCTGAAAGCAGAGGCCTCGTGTTTCCACTCCCTGTGACACACCTCTTAATTGCACTGCCCAATTTATATTTATAAATATATTTCAGTTTTCCATAGGGCTTTGTGCAACTTAGTTTAAAAAGCTCATTTCTTGTTAGCAAGTACACAGAACTGTATTGGCAGCTCTGGGAACCAAGGTTCCTACGAAAAACCGATGACACTTATGGCTGTGCAACAGGTTGCAGTGAGGTAGAAGTCAGAGTTATGATCCACTCTCTCAAACAAATGTATTTCAAATTGTGATTGTGGCCAAAAAAAAGAGACAGCACAGTGTCCTCATCATGCTCAGCATACCTGTGTCTTGTTTCTATTTAAAGCTTGCCCCCAAGTCTGGCAAAAATTATATAGCAGCTGGACGCTTTCAGCAACAAAATCATCTCGTAAGCACCACATGCCCCATCTTACTTGTGAAAATTTTATAAGGCAGGCAGACAGACAAAATCCACCCAGCAGTCTGCAGTCCTCTCCGCTAATTCTAGTGCTCTGCCCTCAAGTGGCCTGCAGCCGTTCAAGGATCACAGAATTTTTTAAAGACATTTACAAAACAACATCCCTATATGATACGCGGGGAAACTGATGCAGCGCAAGACTACATCCCCACAACACGTGCATGCACACCACAGTGGCTGGGCTAACCGGGACAGCGATGGTTAGCCAAACAGGGCATGAAGAACGCGGACTGTCCACAGCTCAGGAGAAACCTTCTTCACAAAGCTGTTTTGAGTTATCCCATTGCACTAAAAAGACAAGGGCTACTCCTAACAAGATACTTGTTTTACCATAATGCAGCGTGAGAGGACTTGAAATAAGAGGCTCTACGTTGCTACGCTACTGCATCAGCGGTTTTGCACGCTTGCTGACCGAAGGCCCTGCAGAACGTGGAGAAGAACTGCTTCTCATTTAACAGAGCCTCAAGAAGCTGGGAACACAGGAGCGTTGCACGTGGCGGGATAGAAAAGCCCTGCCAGCAACTAGTGTCTCGGACTGGAGAGCTGTGTCACGCGTGGAAATGCAAAGCAATCAAACCCCAGGGACAACTTGGCTCGGCCAAAGCTTTGTGCAAGGTTTCCTGAAGGCTAAGGCCATGTCACTTCTGGAAGAAAAAACCAAACAAACTCCAACCTTATTTTTAGCTTAACATGAAAAGTATTAGTATTTTATCCATAGAATTCTATGGATATTAGTATTTTATCCATAAAAGAGAAGCAGAAAGCACTTCAGCAACCTTTGATGTTAAAATATTTAATTTCCAACTCTATCGCAGAAAATAAACAATATGCATTATAAATCCAGCTGAAGGTTTCTCTGAAGTGAGAGCTTATCACTTTTATTGCTGCTTTGATGGCACGTGCAGCACTAACAGCCAAACAGTTGACAGATCTTTTTATTGGCCCTTTTATACGTGCACATATTCTGCACACGCAAACCAGAAAAGTTTCTCAGATGTGTTACTGGATTGCAACAACCTCACATCCTGATCTCATTCATCCGCACTCATTTCTCTCTCTCTCTCTTTCTCATTTCTTTCCACCACTCCACCAGCAACAGCTCATTTGCTTTGTTCCCTCCTCAGAGCCCATGTGCTGTGGGTATGAGCACCTCCAGCTTCACTACTCACACTGTGCTAGGATGGCCTCCCTCTGCCTCGTCAAATCTCCACAGAGGTGTCTCCTTCTCCTTGCTTTAAGTCCTAGGCACTTCTCTTGCTGTTACTCAGCTTAATTACTACAATGACGAGGCCATAAACAAGTCAGATAAACACAAGCCGTTTGTTTGCCAATACAAATGAACTCAGAGCTACATACCTGTGATCTTTTGATGGTCTTTCATTTGACTTTAAAAGTAAAATGTTTCAATTTTTTACTTTCCATTTTCATGGGGAACTGTTAATGATACCAAACAAAGCTGCCTGTGAACAGCTCTTGCGGATACCACCTTTCACAGTGGCTTAAAAATCCAGAAGCTAAGTTTTGTCTTATGTTGTCATGGATTAGGAACATGATCTGTTATCAGCCAAGGCACAGTAGATTTCTTTGTAAAATGTTATTAGAAGTGTGAGCTTGTCTGATCCCACCTAAGTAATGGAAGTGGTGTTTTGACCAGAATGTGATCTTTCTGCAGAGCACAGAGGAAATCTGCACATCTTTGCTCTACAACACCTCTTTGTACGTTGCCCAAAGCCTCTGACCTTTCCATCTTGCTACTCCCTCTGAAGAAACTGGCTTTCAGCATTTAAAGTTTGTTATGGTGCATCAGACTGAGCGTATCCAGAGCCTCCAGCAAAACACACTCACCTGCATTCAGGTCCTGCACCCCAGGGAAGGAGATTTCCCTACAGATGATCCCTCCCACACCAAGGAAGCTTCCCTGGGGGGGTTCCCTCCACTTTCTCCTAGCAATAACGAAGTCAGCAAAGGGCTGGACCTGGAGAGAACAGGAGTCCCCCACATCCCTAGGGCAGATGACTCCCTGGCTCCATCAGAAGTATCTCACTCAGGGTCTGAGCTGGAGTTAAACCACCGGCAAGCTCCCTTCTGCTCCAATCCACAGCAGACAACAGAGGAGGGAATGAACTAGAGACACAATAAATGTCGAAGGAGGATAAGCCAAAAAGGTACTCCACAAGTGTCCTTCCTGACCCCAGTGCCTAAAAATCACTGCAAAGTGCAGAACAAGTATCTTCTCTGCTCATAGTTTATGGGAGGTGACAAAAACAGCTCAAAGGGGAATGCGCCCAGCAGCCTGAGCTCTTGTCCTTACCAGCATCTCTACTGTTCCATGTAGAAAATAAGCACCGATAACAAAGCTTCACATCTAACTACTATCTGAGCTGTTACAGTCCCATGGGAAAGAGGAGATCAAACGCATCCCCTGGAGACGTAGATATAAGCTCCACTGCAAAACAACAGGATGTGACTGCGAGATGCCAAATCTGGTTCTGGCATGTCTGGCTGCTTACCTGGGTCATCTTGTCCACCGAGACAGGAATGCCGTCGATGGTGAGGGGCGGCAACTCTGAGTTAACCTCCTGAGGTGCAGGAGCATGCTCCGCTAGTGCGGACTCCAGGTCTTCCAGGATCATGCTCTTGTACTTGCGTACCTGTGGGGAATCGTTAAGCTCAGGTAAACAAGGTAAGGAGCACCAGGAGAGGCAAGGGCAAGGACGCAGGGCCAGCCACCTTCCCCAAGGTGCTGCAGAACAGAAGGAGCAAACAACACCACAGCTGGCAAGGAAAAATACCCACTGGCCCCAAAGGCTTGGACGCATTGAAGAGCTGATGATGAAACACCAAGTAACACTGGCAAGTGGAAGTATTTACAGAATTAAAAGAAAAAGTTCTGAAGCAAGACTTATCACAGTCAGGATCTGCTTCATTTACTGTCTGGTCTGCAACAAGGTGCAAGTGCTGACAGCCGAGCTGAGTTCAAACATGTCACCACTACCTGCTCCCTCCGATTTTTAATCCAGAACATGCAACCCTGGTGAGACATGCTAGGCAATCATTCATGCAGCGCATGTCAGTGCTACACTCAAGTCCATACACTCTCAACTCCTGTTTCCAGGGTTTTAAACATGACCTTCAGATCACTACCAGGCTTGCAAGGCTGCCTTGAGCAGAATGAAACCTGCAGAGGTGAGCAATTTATTACATAGCTTTTCCTACAGACACCTACCACATTCTCCAAGGGTGCAGCACCGAATACTTTAAAGACGGGATTGGGTTTGGAGGGCGAGATGCACAGAACGATGGCCTGCTGCCCTACTCTGGTGGTGTACTCATCCAGCGTGGCTCGGAGCTTCCTGCAACAGAGATATGAAACAGTGAATAGGTATCAGCTGAAAGCCCTGTAGAAACACAACCCTTTGGCTTTGTAAACTCCCTTTCTTAGTGCTACCCATTCACAAACCAGGTGAGAAACGGAGCCCCAGCTGGTCAGATTAGCCACATATACTGCTTATTCCTCTGCTCCCGCAGGCCTGCTGCATTCCCTGCAGTCACCTAGCAGCTCAAATATCAATTATTCTCCCTTCTCTCCTTTTTCCATTGATGTAAAAAGAAATCATCAGAGCAGCAAAGCTCGGACAGCAAGCGTCTGCATATCCACTGTGTCACCATCTAAGCAATACAAAACTTGTAAGGTAAAGAATTTGAATGATTCAACAAAAGAAGAGTGCAAGCACAGGCTGTTTTACATCCAGCCTCATAGCAGTGCATTGCGATTCTCTAGTACCAAAGGCCTGCTCAAACCAGAACTGTAGCATTCAACCGACAGCTACACCACAGGCAAGAACCAGAAATATTGCAACAGCTCAGCACAGGAAACCCAGGTATTCAGACACCTGCCACATCAGCAAGTCCCTTTGGAACGACCTCTCTGTAGGAAGAAAATGTTCCGTCATACACTTCCCGCCTCTTATTCACTTTTAAGCGATGCAAGAGAATGTGTCAGAAATGCTGGCAGAAACTCATAAAGCAAGAGGGAAGCAGCAATTCACACTAGATAACCTCAGCACTCCATAAGGCAACAGTTTAGCATCTGCCCCGGTCATTTCAGAACCTGCTGTTAGTTGCAGACGTGTTGCCAAAAAGCACCAACACCACCAGCAGCTATGCAGAGATCCCAGAATCAGAAACTCGAACGTCCCACTCGATTCACAGTGGCGTAAATATCAAGCACAAACGTGTCAAACTGATCAGAGTGCAGAAAAACGATGTATTTTGTCAGTAACCTGCACGTAGTAAAATGAAGTAGTTGCATGATGGGAGAAGAAAAAATTCCTTTAAATAGGAGTTTCTTTTGAAATATATTGTTCACATTTCAAAAGAGAAAAGAACTTTCTCTTCAGAAACGTTGCAATAAACATGGCTGGGTCAGCAGAGTTGCGGGAAGGAGGGAAAAACAGACTGGAGCTGTTAAAAGAAAATAAAAATTATTTAACACTAACCCTGTTCCACTTCATTCCAGTTTGATCATGCGCAAACAGTGTGTGGGACTCAGCAGATGAGTAAGCAGAATATAAGGAAACCAACTTAATTCCTCACCAACTTTATAATAGAACAGGAGAGAAGGAAGAGAGGCGAAACTCTGGCCATTGCTGTTTCGGTGCATTAAGTGTACACGCAGGAGGAAGCCAGCAAGACACGGGGTGACAAATACCCCAGCTCGTGTGGGATAACCCAATTAAATGCAAAAAACAGTTTAAAAAGCAAAAATTGCTTCGTTCCAAAACCTAGTAAATAGTACCAGTCAACATTTACAGATGTTTCCTGAAGATGGAACTGCAGGTGATCTCTCCAGGTTTGCGGAAAGCCTGTGCAGTCACTTCAGCACCAGTGCTCCTAGGTGGCCATCAGGCGGGCAGACAGCCTCAGAGCACCTGTAATGCAACACCTGAAGGGCTACGGAAGTTTGGTGCCTACAGAGCAAGTTTGTAAAGCCAAAGAAAGTGTTTCAGCTCTGGCAGGCATCTCCCCATGACTATTCTCCCCCAACACCGTGCACTACAGGCTGAGTCAGTCTTCAGCATGTTGCTTGCACGACAGGGTCTGCTGGCAAAGGAAATTCAGGTACGTACACACACACTAAACTTATTCATGGGATCATTTCCTAATGCAGAACAGACACTTTTCATTAGGTAGATAAGTCATTTGTGCCACTGTAGGGCTGGGATACAGCTGTAGCTCCAGATTCTCAGACCAGCTGCTGTTAAAGCCACTACAGGTATCTTGCAAGGCAGTGTTACCATGACAGATTTAACTTATGACTAGCTGGGGTTAAAACAGAACAGCGGATCCCACCAGAATGGTCATGTCAGTCCTGGTGATCATAATATCACATTCAAGATGAGTAGAGCTACAATTTAACCCATTTCTGCAAACTCAAACACAGCTCTTGGGTTCCAGAAAAGATGTCCAAAAAAAAAATCCCCAAGCTGGGCAACTTCTGGACAGCACGTGGTCTCACCACGCACGGCACCAGAGACAGATCAAGGACGCAGACCGAGGTGTCAGAGCGCAGGCAGGAGTCCTTACCGTAGCAAACGCGTCTGCTGCCTCTTGCGGATTGACGGGTTGGATTCAAAAACGTGTGGTCGCTTTCGTTTTTTACCCGTTGCCACGGCAGCAGCTGCTGCCATCCCCACAGGGCCTGGAAATCAAACCACAAAGGGTGAATCAGCGCACACAGCTCAGGAACTGGCCTGAAAGGACATCGCCATTGCCCCCTGCCAGGGGTGGGTCCCAGGGCTCAGCTCAAGGGCCTCCCCACCAGACTGGAGTGACCCAAATTCCCTGCTGAGCTCCCGGCAGCCAGGATCTCTCCTCTCTGGCATCGGAGAGGTGTATCAAAAGGCTCCGTTCCCCAGACTGGTGAGTGCCACCTCTGTCTCAGGTGAAAGTCACGTATTTCAGTCCAGAGTTTTCCATGTAATCACATAATTATGTATTTTCTCTTCTAAACACACTGAAAAACTCTCAAGTATGCCAAGACTTTAAATAACTGACTATAATTGAGGAGATCCCAGTGGCAGGGGAGAAGAGCCAGGGTACAACACCACGAGTCCTGCTCGGACACCTCAAGTACAGCATCAGGAGTCCAAGGCTTTCCCCAGGGATTAAGGATCAGCTTTGATGTGAAAGAAATTGTAAAACCAGAGTCACTGGCAGCATCCTGCAACAGCCACGTGAAGAACAGCAGGGACTACGGCAGGGCAGTGCTATTGCTTTCGTGATCAACTCTAGACACAGAATCTATGTAAGGGGAAGTTTCATTAAGTTAGTTGGAAGTAAACCAAGTAATGTGCAGTGGATTGTGCTTCTATCAGTGATCTCCAGAAATGAGCGCAGGGTCAGAGTCAAAAAGCCCTGGTCTCCAAGCAGGCTCAAGACTTGCCTTGACTCCTAAGCAGACTTCAGTTGCTCTGTGTGTAGTTTCTCCATATGTCAGAGGTGAAAGATCACATCAGGGGTCATAAAAGCACTGTATTTTTGTGTTTAACAAAGATGCAGCTACTGGATCAGGAAGCCTGAGTGGGAAGTGAGGTGGATAGAGAACTGG
>VZTV01088946.1:0-22661 GCA_013400875.1 Anhinga rufa | reverse complement strand
CTATGTCCCTGCTTGTAAGGTGACTATNAAGGTGACTATTCAAGCAACAGGCCAATGTTATTTCTGGCCTGCCTTTTGCCATTAAAATACTTTTTTAAGTCCTTCTTATTGTCCTTCACAGTACTGGCCAGCTTCAACTCTAATTGAGCTTTGGCTGCACATATTTCCTCCCTGCAGTGGCGAACAGCATCCCTATAGTCTTCCCATGTCACCTGACCTTGCTTCCACTGGCCATATACTTTTTTTTTTCTCCTTATTTCTAGAAGAATATCCCTGGTCAGCCAAGCTGGCCCTTTGCCTCGCCTGCTAGACTTCCTACACTTCGGGATTGCCTGCTCCTGTGCTTTTAGGAGGTGGTACTGAAAAAGTGACCAGCACTGATGGGCCCCAGCACCTTCAAAAGCTTTTTCCCCGGGGACATTACTACGCAGTTCCCTGAGCAACCTGAATTCTGCTCTCCTCATGTCCAGAGTTGAGGTCTTGCTGGCAGCTTTCCTCCTGTCACCATAGATTTTAAACTTGACTGTTTCATGGTCACTGTGGCCAAGGCAGGGGGGGATCTCCACTTCACCCATGAGGCCTTCTCTGTTAATAAGCAACAAGTCGAGGAAAGCACTCTTCCTGGTCAGTTCCCTTAGTACCTGTACCAAGAAGTTGTCATCCAGATGGTTTAGGAACCTTTTGGACCTGTTTGTCCCAGCCATGTAGTATTCCTATTTGGCTGGTTTTGCCCAGAGTCAGAAAGTGATGCAGTCCTGGAGTGCTATCAGTCGAAAGGTAGGGCACCCAGCAGCTTCTTTTGTCTCCAAGGTTGGGATGGGGGTGTGTTTGAAGACTGGAATTCCAAAACTGGGGTATAGCTGCTGAATCCACCCCCTGGGTGATTACATTGCTTCACAATAAACTGGTCCTGAAGTCTTTCTAAGAGTGGATTAATTCTCCTTTCCTCTGGCTGCTGGGTAAATGCTCCTGAAAAATCCTTCTATTTCTATTTTATATTGAGTCTATTGTTGTGAGCAACCATTTGATCATGTTCTTCCTTTTTGTGATATGTACAGAAAAGCAAATCCATATGTGTCTCTTTGCTGAGGAGACCTGGAAGGCACAACCGGGCCATTGTTCATCACTGCTGTTGACCCCGCTGATGCGAATTAACCATGTGCTGAATACTTAATGGAAACTGAGTTATGGATGAGTCACTTGACCAGATAAAAGTAAAATAACACCCAGAGGAAAGGGAATGCAGCCAAAAAGAAGTTATGACAGTGCTTCTGAAAAATTGAGATACCTGCCCTTCTTTACCCCCAAGCAAGAAAGGAACTTGATCTTGGGCCATAAATGCAGAAAATTAACAAATCAGCTGCTACGATATTGCTTAATCTAGCAGAAAGAAATATAATGGAGGTCTAGTGGCTAGAACATGATTCCAGATATTAGCAATAAAATTCAAATTATAACTCTTCTTCAGCAAAGGAATTTGCCTTTGGAACAAATTGCCAAGGAGTATGTTTGAACCTGTGTCATTTGAAGATATTGGTAGTTTAGCTGTAACTTCAAGGTTTGATATAGGAATTACTCTGATTATTCATGGTCTGTACCATGCAGAAGGCAGACTGCATTTGATCAAGGCTTCAGATAAAATTGTAGAATCAGCTTAGGAAAAAATACAGCTAAATTCAAGTGGGAGTTGCTCACATTGTCCATTACAAATGTAAAGGGCCCTTGCATTAATTAGCACCAGTGATGGCAGTCTACATGTAAAAGTGGCTAGTTCTTCTGCTCTTGTGGAAACAGCTGAAGCCCTACTAGTAGGAGAAGTTACACGTGTTTAATGGTGCTTACCCTTATGTAGTTTATTCTTGTTAGGAAGGAGAATAAGCAGTGAAGGGGAAGATCATCTGTACAGCACATAAACAAGCAGCTACATCAGCAACAAGCCATTAGCCTGATCAAAGATATCAGATCAGTACAGACACTTCAACGTACAGGTCTGAAGATCAGGGAACCTGGTGTGTACCCTGGGACTTGAAGTATTGGGCTCAGGTGTCAGCCACAGCTAATGATGCTCCTGGCTCTGATATGTGGGAAAAGTCTGCAGCTGTTACTTGTGACTGCTGGTCCTGCAGCAATAGCATGCTGTACATGAGCTTTCATGCTACAGCCTTCCATACCAATACATGTCCTCAGAGTCTTGGTTTGCAAGCTAAAGGAAAGTTAACAGCCAGTGATGCAAACTCGGTCTAAAAGCCAAGCTGAAGTTTTTAGTGGGTCATATGCTACTGAAAAGCAACATCTGCAGGTGAAGTTAATGAAGAGGTGCTTCTACTGCACAGTCACACCTTGAATGCACCTTGGTGTAAGGTAACTGCTTTCTCTCCCAGCACAATCCCACTTCAGATTTCAAGCTGTTTCTCCTCGCTGTTAGTTGCCTCCATGGGAATCCCATTCCTGCCACCAGATTGCTCTAAAAATTATAGATGGGGCTTACTCAAAGGCTTTCTGAGAAGCCTAATTCTTGACAGCTGCAAAGCAACTTTTCCTGTTCCAGAAACTTTTTCCATTTCCTGAAACATTTTTAAACTCCAGTTTGCTAGGCTCCATGGGGGACCCCTCAGAGGAAGATTAAAGTTTAATTAAATATTAGGAGGAAAAGAGAAATGGTTGAAGCATGACTGAGCCACAGAAGTAAAATGTAATTTCTGCTAGTAATTGTGGCTGTTGTCTCAGGAGCATGCGCCTGTGCTCTCACCTTCAAGGGACTGATCCCTTCCTGCTGTGGCTGCAGTGACTCAGCTTGGTTTTTTGCTTGTTTTCCAGTGTCAGGAATGGCCTTTATGGCAAATCAGTTTTACACTTCTGCTGGCAAATATCTCAAATATTTAATGACTCTGAAATGGGTTTTGCTCTGTTAGGGCAACAGGAGTATTAGTAAGCAGACCGTGGTACTGCAGCTCCATTGCACTGGTCAACTGATTTGTCCCTGTGGACAAACCACATCACCCTGTATTAATGAAATGTTTGTTTTATAATTAAATTGGCTAAAAAAAATTATGTTTGTAGATATTGGTCTGGAAGCAGGGCTGCTTTATGAAGACAGTGGTGTCTTCCGGGGCTGGTGGCAGAGCTGAAGGACCTGCTGTTGCAGGGGGTTTGTAGTGGGGAGGCAGGAAGGGATGTTTCCCTGGGTGGGGAAACACAGGCCCAAGCAGAGGGAGCAGGGAGGTCTGCAGCCCCCCTTACTGCTGGGAGGGGAGGGAGGCCTGTGAGGCCAGCTGGTGGGGCTGGGGTTGTGAGGGATGTGTGGTACCACTGATGCTGTGGGGTAAAAGCAAGGACTGGGGAGAGGCAGAGAAGGCAGTGTAAAGGTGGTGGGGAGCTCCTTGCATAGTATATCTAAGATCTGGATGGCTTGAAGGCTTTTTTTTTTTTTTAATATGCATTTTGTTTTCTTAGCTCTTGTCAGTATTTTTCCATTATTACTTTTATTGTTTTGAAAAAGGCAGGTTATCTAAGATGACCTCAAATTTAAGATCCTGGCCAATGCCTTAATCACATGCCTGGGGCCTTGCCTTCTTCCTGGATCCATATGTAAAGAAATAACAATTTCTGAGGGCCTGAATATACCCAAAACAGTGCCAATGTGTGTATGGTGGCTTTATGGTGCTCAAGTGAGGCATCATTTAAGTGGTATTGCTTTTGTCTCTGTCCCCTTCTATGTCTGTACAAAGTGTAAATTCAGGCAGCCCCTGATTTTGGTGGTTTTGATATTGCAAGGGGAAAGCATGAGTCATACTATGAAGAAGAGACAAGACATCACAGGTGCAGAATATCTCTGGAAAAAAAGTTTAAAAGTATGAAGAAATTAGTTTTGCTTGGGTTCTGCTATGACAAAGCCATTTAAATAATGTCAACTGGATGCTAATTGTATCTTGATTTGAAGCAAAGCTCTGAGCTTGATATTGCATTACTATGAGGCTTTGAGGAAGTTACCAGTAAACTTGTCAGAAAATATCTGCAGAAACTGCTGTTCTACGGAATACTGGACTTTTGATTACATTATCTCTTCTGCGACCATATTGACTTTCCTTTGAAAAAAAGGTTAATTTTTAAAGATTCCCCTTGGTTTTGCTGTCACTTGAATATGAAAAACTCAGGTTTTCAGGTGAGACATGCTCCCAGTTTTTCAGTGAAAATACTGTGAGAATGTGAGGTTGTAGTAGGTAGCATGCTATCGGAAGTGTATAGTTTCTGTTTGCAAAATGTGTTGCAGAACAGAAGTGCTAATGGAAGTTACGCAAACAAATCTCAAGGAGGGTTTGACCAAATAATAATAACTTGATGGCATGTATATACTCTTCAAATCATCTCCAAAATAATATTTATCCTTCTGTTGGCTGCTTTTCTCATCTTTCCTTTCTGGCTTGTCCTATGTGGCACTCTTTTCTACATTTGTGGCTGGGTAAATTCTGTTCTACCGCCTGTCTACAATACCATTTGTTACTATAACACTTGCTACTATACACATAAACTGAAGAAGAATGAATCACTAAGGTGATACTGCTTTTGACTGGGGAAAAGGAAAACCTCCTGTCATATTCTCCAAACCCATGATCTAAAATATGCAAGAAAGCAATATGAACAGGAGCTAAGAATTTCGACCTGGCCACCTGCCCAGCACGCACAGAACTGGAGTGTTCAGAATACATACTGGAATTCTGAGACTTGATGTCACCTTTAGTATTAAAAGTGTAAATGATTCTTGCAAAGCAAGATAGCAGTAAATAAACAAGCGTGGTACCTCTATTAGGAAGTAAGCCTCCTGCAAATGCCCTGTGGCTCTGTGTATGTGTACGTATGTCCTTGTTACCTCTCTGGTATGAATAAACATTGACTCACTGCTTGGTACATAGATTTTCAATCAGCCCATGTATGGTGAATAATGCAACAGTTACCAATGTGATATTTATTTCTAGATGCTGAAAGTTGTTTTTGGTTCAATAATTTATGAAAATTAATCATGCTGTCTCCATCAGCTTTGGGAACGTCTGCAGCATACATCAGCCCAGAAGGTCACTCTGAGGATTCATTTCTGATTGCTTTATACTGGCTTCCTCCCACAGTATTAAAGAAAAAACCCTCTGCTCAGTATATTCTGCCAGTTAATATACATAGGTATAAATAGACGAATGTGTGTATGTATGTGAGTGTGTTTTCACTGTGATCTCACAGATACTGCTTAGGGACTTAATGTCCTTTTTTTGACCTGTTCCTTGTTTATTTTGTGTTTCTTTCCTTTCTAGCCTACATAACTGTCTTGCAATGACCAAGAACACACAGAGCAGTTTTTGTACTGCTTGTGAGGACAGAGCAACTGAGCAGCAGACTTTAATAAGGCTGAGCTTAGCTAAAATAAACATGATTTTATGCTTCAGAATCTGGGGCCAGCAGAACTCAGGAGCACAAGGTCTGTCAGGAAATGCAAGTAAGAGAGCAAATGCATTAAATCCTGCTACAACTACACTGCAGAGGCAGATCCTAGAGACTGTCTTTACAGAACTAATGAAGTTACGGCCAAAGCAGTTTCCTAATGGTGATTTGCTCATTCTCTTTCTATATTAGCTTACTTTCAGCTTACTCATATGCACTTCTTATAAAAGTTATCTGTGGTTTTATAGACTAGAAGGTACAACTCCTTCTCCTCTCCCCAAGGATGTGCTCATTGACTGAGGAACCCATTCTGTTCCCCTGCAGACGTGTGTTGTAATGACAGGGGCCGTCACCCTTCTGCCTATGTCAGATGTGCCTTGTATTTCTTTAGACCTTCCTTCCCTCAGAGGCCAGTAGTAAGAATGAAATTTATGTATCACAAAAAGGAAGAGGGAGGAGACCTATGAAATACCTGCATTTGTCCAACACACTTGGAGGAACATCATTGTTTCCTAAGGGTTGTAATGGACAGTGGTTGTAACTGGAACACACTCTTCTTCCGGAGTAGAGGAGAAGGGATATTTTATATTCCATTGGAACCATAAGGAGCAATTTAGGATAGATAATAGAGAATTTAGAATTTAGTGGCTTAGAATTTATTGAAAAAGGAGTGCCTGAAGAAATGCAATACTGGTATTGTAGCACCAAAAAAGTAATGAGCTTTTTATAGAGCAAGGAATTCTGAGCCACCCTGATTTGCAATGCCAAAGCAATCCCTTTGAACCAAAGCTATCTCTTCCTTTCCAGTACAGGTTATGTGTCTATTTGCTAACAGCATCATAACTCCCCATTTTGGGCATATCATGACCGTGGGGCTCCAGGGTAAGAGCTATCATTTAATCCTAGCCCTTTTATTAGGCCTAGACATAGTAGTTACCATAAGACAATATAGAGGTAGAGGTAGAACAGCAGAGTAGTTTAGCACATATGAATGAACCTTACAGGGAGCCTAGATCAATTTAATGTTAGGCTAACAAATGACAAGAAACTGTCAGAGGTGAACAATAGACCTGAGTCTGGACCTTTCACAAGTGGTAAGAAGCAGCAGCTTGAGTACCAGGTTCCCAGCAAACATAGTTTTTATCTTACTAAGATGATGTGATCCTATATAATTACCTGATATAGAGTAATATATGTTGTTTTTTAAGATAATAAATAACTGGTCTGGCAACATGATTAGATTCCTCTGTCCTTCAGTGTAAGCAGTAGTTAGAAGAATAACTTGTAAAAGTTCATATCTACACATAACCAAATGCTTGATGAAGCTTAAATAAATTTAGTAAAATTTCCACCCTAAAAGGGGATTTCCCTAGCATTTATTATGATCTTTCCTCTTGATTTTAAAGATCTATTTTCCTTCCTTTTACATTTGTTGGTATTTTCATTTCATTTTGACATAGCCATCATTTGCATATATTTCCTTCCCGTGTGGCAAATTAATTTGTCATGTTATAGCCATATTGGGGTAGGTTTCTTGAGCTCTTGTGATTTCCCAGCTACCATCTGTGGGCAGTACTGCTTTTTATCATTTAAGAAACAACGTGCCTGGAAATCTTGAACAGGAATATAGTGCTTCCTTTCAAGTTAATATAACATGTGTCTTAGTGAAGGGAATTTTTTTACTGTTTAATTACATGTGTGTTTTGTGTTCACTGATAACAAGCAGTCTGTCCTGCTGCAAAGTATGCTGTGTAGTTTAGGTAGTGACACTGATCACTGGGCCAGGAAGCAATGACACTGGGCTCTCCAACAAATTTTGGAAAAATTACTGTGCCAAATGCAGGCAAAGTGATAGGGATAAATGGTAAGAAGTGAAAAATATCAGGAAGTGTTAATTCCTGAAAACTGCTGACTTGAGTTTTGTGTACAATGCTTCTGCAAATTTCACATGATGGAGTAGCTATGACACACAGCATTCAGGGCAGTTTGCATAATCACAAGCTGCAAACAGTAGAATTTGCAGTAAGGAAAAAAAATATCATACAATTCAGTTAGTTTGCTGGCTTCTTTAGCAGCGGTAGGACAAATGCATCATGGAGCAGTTACTGACTTACCAAGCCTAATGTTCCACTTCACTTTTCATCTTAGACAGCTATGATATGAAAAGCTATTAGGAAAATTCCCTGAAAAACAATGTGTCATATTTTGCATAGAACCACTTGAGGAAAAGGTACTTACCATGCCTTCCTGAAGTGCATGGTAATGACCTGAAAGAGCCGCTGAAAGATTGTTTTAGGCTTGGCCTTATTACAAAGCAGACAAATAGTGAAGGTCACTTATGTACTCTGTGTTGTAGGGATGATTTTATTCTTTGTTGATAGCTCATGAGAGCTCTGGGAGGAGTTTTGATACCTAAATCTCATCTAGTCATCTCTTCAGACAGCGACCTTCAAAACAGTGAGTCAGCCAGGGATGGAAGCAATGCAGAAACACAGTCTGCCTTTTAACGAAATCGCTGCCTTCACTTTTGTGAGTGGCAGTGCTTCATAAAAGAGAAAAAAAACATGGGATTGGAGACACTTGAGGCACCGCTTCTGAGTGGTAAGCATGCAACTAGCACAAAGCACCCACATGGTTTTTACAACAATTCATGAAGAAGGTTTGTAACTGCAAAGTTTGTGGTAAAGGGGAAAAAAGTTCTTGTGGCAGCTTCCCTGCAAGATGGGGGTGGGGGCAGGGAGGGTGGTAAAGGTGCATGTTAGTCACCTTGGTGATTTATATGGAGTTGTCCTTTTGGTGTTTTTTTTTAAGAAAAATTGAAATTCTGCCATTTGGGCTGTGGTTTCCTTGTGCATTATTCTCTCAGATTGGTCATCAGGGCTGCTTTGAGAAAATCTTTATGGGTTACCTGAAATATCAATGTACGTAACAACCATTCATCCAGCTACTCAGAGCTGCATTTATGGATGTTGTCAAATGGAGGAAAAGGGTGGCTGTGCTTGGCCAGGCTCTGAAATTTTGAGACACTCGTTGTGCCAGGTTCTGTGCTGTGCTGCCATGGGTCTGGCTCACTGCAGGTTTGCCCTGGCCAGGCCAGGCCCTGGGATTGCTCAGTCTGCTGCCCTGGCAGATCTTGGCTCTGGTGAAAAGCCTCTTCCCTCCTCTGCCTCCATGGACTTGAGCCTTTGCACTTTTGCTACCTACAGAGGTTCAGAGTAACCCACTCACCCCACAGCAAATTTCCTCAACCACAATAATATTGTGCCGGCCCCTTTTTATTTTAAGCAAAGGGTAAAAAATTATAACCACAGGGAAAAAACTATAATTCATACAAGTTTTTTTATCCTTTTTCTCCACAGTTAGACCATTGAGTTCAACCTCTCTTAATTTTCTAATCTCTGGGGTTTACATTAAGGCTTATCATGCAGTCCCAAGTGAAAAAGATATGGGAACCTTAATGAGCACAAGTGCTAATGTCTTTGATTTTTCTCACCTGAACAGCTCTGCTGCATCTTTAGCAGGAGAGATGTGCAACATCTCATGGGAAAGAGGTGCAACCTACTGAGGTCCCAGTCACTATCGTTGTGGTATTTGGTTATTCCTAGGACACATTTGGTTCAAATAGTGATACAGTATGAGACTCACAGTCCAGGGTGCAATGGTTTCAGGAGAGTAAGACTTGTGCAGCCTGCCTTAGTCAGTGGGAAAATCACTGTGATAGTGGACATTTTGTGTAGGCAAGACCTGGAAGCTGGGAGCAAGATGTGATCCTGTTTGCATTAGCTGTTGCACAAACATTAAGCTCCAGCTTTTAACATCCATTTGTTTCATACAAAAGCTATTAAGATATTGCATAAAGTGTTTTCAGGACACTTTTATTTGCAGAGATAACTAGTGACCTAGGAAAATCTCCCATTCTGTGTAATCCAACCCACGGTAATTAGGACTTCTAACAAATGAACCAGAAAGATAAGATTAATTTCATAAAAAATTATGTTAAAATTAGAACAGGGTGCTGTAATATGGGCCAGCTAGTCATGCACATTTATAATCACTAAGAGATTTATGTCAAACGACATGAGAATTTAATTCTGTGCATGTGCAACAACTCCCCTCCTCTTTCCCAACACAGAAACCTGTTCACTGGTCGAGGATGAACGATACTTCATGTTTTTCATAGAGTTAGCTCTTAAAAGCAATCTGGTGTCCTGTTGCCAGCGATTGTCTAGTAGTGACAGTAAGTGACATGCTGTGTGATGCACCAAATAGAAAGTGTAATCACTGGTGACAGTCAAAATGCCAGGAAGGTGCTGCCTGGATCAGCTAAACATGACCCATTAACACTGGCCCATTAAGAGCAACTCAAATGATGGGAAATAAGGCTGTGCTTAACCAGATAACCAGGGGAATGTGAAGAATAATTTAGCTAAGAGAGGTTAATGAGATTCAAGCAAGCCACTACCTGCAAGAAAATGAGTGGAAGCTCAGAACAGAGTTGTTCTGGGAAGGACCAGGACAAAGGTAGCAAATTAATAGCAAAACTGGTGACAGAAATGGGTAGGAATAGGATAAAGCTGAAGAAAAGAGCAGTGCTATCAGGGTTGCATGCACATGAGGAACTTGTCAGACAATGATTGATGCCTCTGGAGGAATTGAGGAAGCCTGATTTTCCACTCTATAGTTGAGTTAATCTGGATTTTCATAAATAAATTGGTGTCCAGCAGCCTGTGGTTTTGTCTCTTGTAAGCCTTAGCAATGCAGCATGTTTGCTGCTACCCAGAAACCTGATTTGCTGGCAAGGGTTTCCTCCCTTGTACTGAAGACCATCGTGTTTGCTTCTGGAAAGTGGAACAGAAGATCATGTTTCAATGGGCACTCATTCCTTGCTCTCTGGCGAAAGTGGCTCGGGTTCTGCGAGATGCCTGAGAACAGCATGAGACCAGAACTTCCATAGGCAACTCTGTACAGAAAAATCCTTGAGGGTTTGGCAGGAAGTGCTCTTTCTGATGGGTGGCTGAAAAAATCCTATAGAATAATTACAAGACTATCCTACTGTAAAACTTAAAGGCAGTTTTTTTCTAGTATTCACAGAAACGTTACTATTGTCTGGGACAGAGCATTGGCTCTGGCAAAAAAAAAAAAAGTTCAATGTGNCTCCCAATGTCTCCCACTTCCTTCTTCTTCCCCCAGCTTTATATACCGAGCATGACATCATATGGTGTGGGATATCCCTTTGGTCAGTTGGGGTCAGCTGTCCCGGCTGTGTCCCCTCCCAGGTTCCTGCGCACCCGGCACAGTACGGGAAGCTGAAAAAGTCCTTGACTAGTGTAAGCGCTACTGAGCAACAACCAAAACATCTCCGCATTATCACCACTGCTTCAGCACAAATCCAAACCATAGCCCCATACTAGCTACTGCGAAGAAAATTAACTCTATCCCAGCTGAAACCAGGACAGCTTGTTTTGTCAGTGATCAAAGCACTTATTTTTTTGGGTGTGTTTTATACCTCCTTCACTTGTCAAATTTGGCTCTAAATAGAGATCAAGTTCTGTAGGAGCCATAGCAGGGAAAATAGGCAGGGTGATGTTAACGTTAAGGATGCTGTCTTCTGGAGGGTTGTATCTGCTTCTGGCAGTGGATCCTTGAGCAAGTGCCGTTATGGTGCTGTTTTCCTGAGGACAGGGTGGATGGCTTAGACACTGCAAACCTGCAGAGTGAAGGGGATGCTTCTGCGTATTCCCCATGAGACTTCAGGTTGCTCCACTTATTTAATGTGTTGTTGATAGCTCACAACTTCAAATACTGCCCTTATTGTTCTCTAAATAGATGAAGGTGCTCAAAAGCACATCAGCAGTAGCTGCAGTATTGCAGGACACGGTCTCCTGTGCTTGGCTAGTGTTTGTCCTTCCAGATGAGTGTGGTTTTTGCTTGGAGCTCACAGCAGCACTGGGCAAAGGACCTAAACTGTGTTTTGCGGGGTGAAGAGTGGTCTTGTAGACAGTAGAAAAAATAGAAGAGAGGAAGCAAAAGGGCTTGCATTTGAACTTGCTGAGTTAATTTTATTGCAGGCATGTAAGTGTTATGCACATGACAAGGTGATAAAAAATTGTAGAAGCTGGGCAGCAAAATCACAGGAAATCCTGAGCTCGTGTTGCTAGGAGTGTTCTCTCAGCTGCATGCATATAGCACCAAAGAGACTCAAGGATGGTGAAGAGACACTGTCTTGACAGGCAAAAATGTTTTGTTTTGAAGCCACGCTCAGGTGGATGCACATGATTGAAAACTGTATCCTTTGGGCTGTGAAGGCAGCAGGGCTGCTCCTGAGCTGTGATTGACAGGGTCACAGGCTGCACACTGAGAAGTGGAAGGCTGCCTGAGCTCCTGGACAAGCCCCAGGGATGCCACAAGCTCAAAGGCTAAAATATGAGGAAAGAGATAAGGATGTGAGTTTGCAATGCAGCCTCAGGAGCAGGAATTAATATAAATGTCAGGTGCATTTTCAAATAAATCCTCCAAATGAAAACCCCCTCACACTTTCAGAATTACCAGTCTCCAGGGAAAAAAAGGACATTTGCAAAGACTGGCTTTTTTGCAGGGTCTCCCTCAAATGGCAGAGCAAGTCTGATACACTCTGGGTGGAGAAAATGAGGGAGGCTGCAAGGACTGCCCTCTGTGACTAGATGCCTCTCCTATTTCCTTCTACTAATTTTTTTTTTAATAGTATTGCTTCTGTATTACTGAGGGTGGTCTCTGAGGAAGTCTACTAGGAAGGGAGCTCTAACAGTTCTGGGGAAAACAGGAAACTTTCTTTCAGCGAGCAAGCTTTTTTGTACAGCAGAAAGTTCTGCTTGCTCCCCTTGGCCTGATGGGCTCTGCTACTTCGCAAGCTGTCACCGGTGTGCAGTGAGCAGGCCATCAGAGGCTCTTCTGTGCCAACTGCTGTAGGGAGATCTACGGGTTTCTGCTCCAGCTGACACTGGGTTCAAAGCAAGTTACATTTCTGCAGTAGGACTTTTTGCACCCTGTCACTCACTGGAGGTGGAATTTAGCGGGGCTGCCTCTGGTTGCTCACTGTGCCAGAGATGGCAAATGTGGCATCCCTGGGCAAGCATGTGTATATGCATAAATACGTGTATATTTTTCTGTGTGGATTTATGTAGGTGTACATGTATAAATACACACTTTTATGCAAATACAGACATAAAATACATATTCTAAATGAAAGGCTATGTATTTGCTTTCCTGATTCACAGGTAACTATGCTGTTGTACCTTGCAAAAAGAAAATACTGCAAACAGCACATAAAATTTGTGTCTTTCTCTTTGGCCTCTGCTTAAGGCCTGTCTTGTTGCCCTCTGTACTTAGGTAGATGCTTTTAGGAGTATAAAGTGCATATTAATTACTTTGTCTGTCCAATTTCTTCCCATTTTATTGGTGTGGCCATTAGAGCATTTTTATAGTAGTTTGCTCAGATATGAATGAACTTGCCCTTTCCAATTTTCCCTTACTCCTACTGGCTTTATTAGGACATTGTTTAGATTTGATCTTTGGGATCTCCCTTTGATGCTTCCCAGAGCTTTTCCTAGGCATTTTGAAAGCACGTCTTAAAAAGAGAACGAGGGGTGTGAATTCAGTCACATTGCCCTGACTGTAACAGCAGTATTTGGCTCGGTCACTAGGCAGAGCATATCACTTCATGTCCTTCTGGGTTGTTCTAGACCAGCACAGCCTGGCCCAGCAAGGAGAACTCTGGACCTTTGCGGCTCTCTCATCCATCCTTTCAGGATTCAATAATATCCCTGTGCCAGGCCTAGGACATGGAAATATGGCTGCATAAAATGTGAGGAGGCTTTCTGGCACCTGGGAGATCAGCATTCAGAATCTGCTCCCGTTTGCTTTTGCTGGTCCTGTAGAACCCATATCTCCAGTGCTTTGCCCCTGCTCCTTTTTGCTTTGCTCTGCTCTAGTGTGTCAAAAACACTCAATTATTTCTTCCCATTCTTTCTTCACATCTGCTTTCACTGTGCCCCAGATAGCAGAGACCTCCTTCCTCATGTCTTTAAACTAAAACATTTCTTCCATGAAGTCCTGATCATCTCCTCAGATCATAAAAGTAAATCTCCCAGAACCTTCAAAAGGTTGTCATTACCTGGCACATCTATAAGCTCTTTTTGCTGACTATACCCTCTATTACTAGCAAATGCTTTCCTGCCACAGTGTTTGTTCCTGCCACTCATCCAGTAATAGTTTAATGTAGAGTCTTGTGGGTCCAGTGGATGTGAGCAGACTTTATGTGTGAATTAGCTGAAGAGACATTGGTGATTCAGATTGAATTTTACAGCAAAGAAATCTACAGTAGCTCTGTTCACTCTATTGGATCTGCTGTTTTCCTAATGCTGGAGATAAAACCTGGCCAAAAAATGTTAATTCTTCCAAAAAGGGTTGGAGGAGCACAAAACGCAGCCATTGGATTGTAAGTTCACTGATGTACAAATACCTACAAAATACCTTGGAAAATTCATCATCTCCTTATGTGTACCAGAAGGTGAAAGATCACAAAACATTCTTTTCAGTGCTTTGAACAAATCTGTTGTTTGGACTGTGTGCATGTGTGTATATGGGTAGTAGTAATACTAGGAACTACGTAGAAACAAGAAGAAACTATCTGATTATAATGCTACTACATATAAGAAAATGTAGAAGGGGAAAAGCAAGTTCGCTGATGACACCAAGCTAGGGAGGAGTAGCTGATACACCAGAAGGCTGTGCTGCCATCCAACGGGACCTGGACAGGCTGGAGAGCTGGGCCGAGGGGAACCTCATGAAATTCAAGAAAAGCAAGTGCAAGGTCCTGCACCTGGGGAGGAACAACCCCAGGCACCAGTACAGGTTGGGGTCAGACCTGCTGGAAAGCGGCTCTGCTGAGAAGGCCCTGGGAGTGCTGGTGGACAGCAAGTGACCCTGAGCCAGCACTGTGCCCTTGTGGCCAAGAAGGCCAAGGGTATCCTGGGGGGCATTAAAAGGAGTGTGGCCAGCAGGTCGAGTGAGGTCATCCTGCCCCTCTGCTCTGCCCTGGTGAGACCACATGTGGAGTGCTGTGTCCAGTTCTGGGCCCCCCAGTTCAAGAAGGACAGGGAGCTGCTAGAGCAAGTCTAGCGGAGAGCCACAGGGATGATCAAGGGACTGGAGCATCTCCCTTATGAGGAAAGGCTGAGAGACCTGGGTTTGTTCAGCCTGGAGAAGAGAAGACTGAGGGGGGGATCTTATCAATACTTATAAGTATCTGAAGGGTGGTTGTCAAGAGGATGGGACTGGACTCTTTTCAGTGGTGCCCAATGACAGGACAAGGGGCAATGGGCACAAGTTGGAACACAGGAGGTTCCACTTGAATATGAGGAAAAATTTCATTCCTGTGAGGGTGACAGAGCAGTGGCACAGGCTTCCCAGAGAGGCTGTGGAGTCTCCTTCCCTGGAGACATTCAAACCCCACCTGGACGCGGTCCTGTGCCCCCTGCTCTAGGTGTGCCTGCTCACGCAGGGGGGTTGGACAAGATGATCTTCAGAAGTCCCTTCCAACCCCTACCATTCTGCAATTCAGTGATTCTGTGAAAATCAATAGATTAGATTATTACTGAGGCATTTGTAGCTCGTGTCCTATTAAAAGCCCAGGCTACCTATTCGACAGAACATGAAACTTAAGTCTCTGTATGAATCTGAGCAGTTCTGTCCATGGAGAAGTAACTACAGGTTGCAATCGATCCACAGTGAGTAGGGCAGACAATTGTTTTTTCAAGGAAATGTTTCAAAGATGTATCTGTGAATGCTGCATAGGAAACAATTTTTCCATAGACCTTTTGGATATCTACAGAGGAGAATCACCAGCTATATCAAGGCTTTGGAGCCCCAGTCTTGGGGCATTGTTTGATGTTAGAGTCTATGCCGGCTGTTTGCAAGACCCAAGAGGGTACTGGAACAAGGCATGGAAATAAAAAACAGGATATATAAATTTTCAGCCTCCAGAACTTGCATATCTGTCTGATTGCAGAGTCATAAACTTCCAAAATACATTTTGACTCTTTATCAGGAAGAAAGTGCATTATCATACTCACTCTCAGACAATTGTCAATGGGGAAAATACTAATTACTTGCAATCCTTGAATATACTGAGTTTTTTATTAAGGGCTGCAGTTGCAGCAAGCTCCATACTCAAAGGAGTTCTGCATTTAGCTGCCTCCCTGAGGTCCTGTCTGACTTCTCCTGAAAGCTGTCATACTAACATTAATTGGTGAAAGGAACAAGTACAACAAAATCTGTCTCACTCAATGACTGTATTCAGTGGGAGGCCATTAAAGTGAGCAGACTGCATCTGCTGGATGTGACCCTTTGCTGGCAGACTTCTCTGTTTAGTATCACCCCGATTCATATTTATCATGGTTTCATAGGTTTCATAGAAATCAGACAGAAAGGGGAGAGAAGATTTTCCACACTTCAGCTTGTGGGTCAGGGCACACACAATGACAAAATCAGTCAAATGAAGAAGCGCTGCAACACTGAAACCTCATACTCTATAGCAGCATCTTCATTGCCGACACGGGCATATGAGAAAACAAGGCTAGCTGTAATCAAGTCAAAGAAAGAAATGGCTCAGGGCAACAAAATGGCAATGGTCTCTTTTTAGCCTGTGCCAGATAGTTGGGAAGCTGTGCTGGGGGTGCTGCTTCTGCCAAGATAAGGGGTTGAGGTGTGCAGAGCTTGCTCCTCCTGGTGCCAGCACACCTCTTCCCAAAATCTCTCACAGCTGATGATAAAGGAGCACCAAGATTAACTCTCCACAATCCCTTTTCCACTACTTTTTCCCTTCCTGGGTGCACTGCACATGACCTTGGTCCAGCCCTGGTCCTTGTTGCTGATGCGGCCAGACAAGCCTCAAGACAGCTCTGGCAAAAACGTGCAGCTGAACCTGCAGCACTGGTTCTCCCAGGCATGGGCTGGTGTAAATTTGTGTTCTCTGAAGGAAAAAAAAAAAAAAGTGAAATATAGCTGTTGTGCTTGGATACAACATGGAATAATTTTGAGACTCTTCCCTCTATCCATGTAACTGCTGGTCAGAGGCAGGCAGAGAAATCTTCACAGTTCCTAGACCACTGAATTAATTATAAAGGCTGAATTGGCCTATTATTATGAATCTTTTGTGTTGCTGAAGTGTTCAAAGCACGTGGGAACACCTTCTGCAGTCCAACCCCACTGGCATAGGACAGCAGGCTCAAAGCAAGTCTGTAGCCAAGGAGATGCTTGGTTGGAAGGAAAGATCCTTTCCAATGATGCTTTCCTGCATCCAGGAAAACAAGTCATGTTTGCTTTCTAATTGTTTATAGATACCCTATATTACACTGTGGTGCAAAACAGGACAATCAGCTCTACCACTGCCAACAAATAAAACCCACCCATGAAACTGGGACCCATTTGGCTCAGTGGCCAAATAAGCCAAATCAAAACACTTGGGATTACTGGATCCTGTTTAGACAGCTACTCTTGGGCAGGCTGGACTGTCCCTGTATCTTGTCACACTTTCTATAGGGAACATAGGCATTCACTTTAGGAAGACATCTTTCCTACATACCTAGAACTAAGGTATGACTTAAGTGTTTCTGTCAAGCAGAGTAAAGCCTACCCTGGGATCCAACAGAAAGTCGGTCTCTTCTGGCCAGTGGCCAGATTAAACCAAAATGTGTTTGATGGAGCTTCTGTACTGACTCCTAGAGAAGACTATGCTAGTTAACAACCAGGAACAAAAGGCAATGAGGAGAGACAGCAGTCTGGAATGGTTTGGTTTTTTTGATAGAAATGTCCTGGATGCAAATGAGGTTCCTTCTCAAATAATTTTCAAGTAACCTTATTTTACCTGCCCTTAGGTGAGAATTGCAAGCTCTGCTGTGGACTGATATCATCACAACTTCCTTTGTGTTCTACAAATACCTGTGGTCCCTTCTCATCAGATTATGCACTGGTTTTGTTATATCTAACCCTAATACTCTGTAGGTCTTGAGAATAGTTTCCCCACCTCTAATGCTTTGCCCTTCTCCTTCATTGCTGCTTTTCTTACACTAGTGCAAGACACAGAAGTGTCCGGCTAGGCCTGATTCTCAGTATTTTCTGCACTGATACTAACAAAGTGATACCTTTATATGGTGGTCTACAGTGAGCAGGGCAGCATCTCCTGTTATGAGTGTTACCACATAGATTCTGGAAGAATTACATTAGGGTAATATTTCTTTGCTTTTTGGTTTTTTGAATTTCCTGCTCACTGCCGATTGAAGTGATAACATATCATGTAACCAAGGTACAAGTAAATTGGTTCCGAAGTGGTGGTGACAGAAAGTAGTTAGAACATGTGCAGGGCAGAAGTTGCAGTTGTTTTTTCATAGTAATTAGGGAAGCATAGTTCTGTGACTCTAGCTACAAAAGCCACAAAGTTAGATAACATTAAAAGGTTTGACACCATATAAAACACTGAATTGCTTCTGGAAGGACATCCTTGGACTAACCGGAGTGCCTAATGCTCCTTACTTAGGCAGAAGTGTTTGTTGCCAAAAATTAAATGGTGTGGCTCTTCTGCTGGCTTCTACCTCAGCCAGATGGGAACCAGTCATAGGTGCTTTGTGAGGCATGGTGCCATGGAGCAGACAAGCAAGCATAGCTGTGCCAGCACATTACAAGCCATGTGATTCTCTTGCTGCTTCCACCACTTCTTGTCATCCTTTCTGTGATCCTCCTGCAAAAGGAGGTTAAAATTTCTTCATGGATGCATCAACAAAACCAGAAGACACCAGATGTCCTCACCTGATCCAGAAGCTCACGTTCCTCAGCGCACCAATATTAATAACTGTGTCTGATAAACCAGTCTCCAGTGGACCTTGATTAACTGTAAAGAAGAGCAGAGATGTAATAAACCTAAATGTAGGGCACAGTTCACCTGGAACTTCATGACCATCTTTGAAAATAATGAGGGGATTGGAGATACAAGCCCTTGAGACACCAGTGTAAGACACTACAAATATAAGAGGCTAACAAGAAACAATGGACTCAAAAAGTACATGGTGACAGATCCTGCAATGAAAATTAATCAAAGCTTGCTTTGAGCCACCTCATGGGTGCAGTGCTGATTCAAACTGGCCTTAAGGGCCAACTGCTAGTGCCAGCCACGTGAAAGGACCCTCAGGAGTGGTATGGCAGCTTGTTCCTGCCCATGCTACCTGCTTCATTTTGTACCCATCACACTGGGAGGGTGAGAGGGTCATGAGGAGATGCAGCAGGGCTTCTCTAAACTCCTCCTCCCAGCACAATCTCTTGGAGGCATGGAGGTGTCTCAGAGTTTTTCTAGGCATCAGATGAACCATATGGCCACATGCAGAGGAAAAGCATAAAAATGCCCTACTTCACTGCAGAGGCTGTGGGCAAATGTGAGCATTAGACAACATGTAACTTGATTAGGAAAACAAGTTTCACGTTTCTGCAGCAACGCAGACAAAACCAAGCCAAAGCAAACCACTCCCCACCTTCAGTCTCAGTTTTTGCCTTCTGAGGAAAGCCAGGTGTGTATCTCTCCCTGAGGGCAGCAATGCAAAAAGGAAGGAATTTTCACCATTCATCACATTTCCTCTCCTCAGAAGTTGGTTGCTCAGGTCTCTTCTTCCCCCAGGTCTTTCCCAGCCCTGGAGGAGAGGCTGCTCTATAAACTTGTGGGGTTTATATCGTGTGCTTTGGGATTGACTAACAAAGCTCATTAACCCTGCTGTAATTCATAAATCCCAAGCAGCTCAGTAGAATAGAACAAAGTTCAGGACTCTCCTGGACAGGTATCTTTGACAGACAAGCAGGACAGCTGACACCAAGCCTGTTTGGGGTTTTTGTCTGTTATTGTCTTGGTCCGCTGGGTCTGACAATCTGATCAGACAATCATTTTCATTAACTATTGCTAAAAGAAAAACCACGAGTCAAGCTTAATATGGTGAGCAGCCACTGTAGTTTGTTAAGAAGCAGCTCATTTGGTAGATGAAAGATTTTCCAGCATTGTTTTTTTTCTAAGGGGGGAAGTACTCAAAGATGTTCACACTTAATTCATCTTCACTTCTTCTGAAAAAACAGCAAGACTTTATTGATGTTTTACCAGCTCTCTTTTTTTTCCCTCCAGTGTCTGTGTCCCTCATCACCAGGAGACAGGCACAGATTTTCCCAGTGTTGAGTATCTCTGCAAATCCTGCTTTTCATATCCTGTCTCTGGGTAGGGATCTGAGAATCAGATCTTGAACTTTAATTACTGCTACTTTATGCATGTTATGTGATCACAGAATCACAGAATGGTAAGGGTTGGAAGGGACCTCCAGAGATCATCTTGTCCAACCCCCCTGCGTGAGCAGGCACACCTAGAGCAGGGGGCACAGGACCACGTCCAGGTGGGTTTGAATGTCTCCAGGGAAGGAGACTCCACAGCCTCTCTGGGCAGCCTGTTCCACTGCTCTGGCACCCTCACAGGAATGAAGTTTTTCCTCATATTCAAGTGGAACTTCCTGTGTTCCACCTTGTGCCCATTGCCCCTTGTCCTGTCATTGGGCCCCACTGAGAAGAGTCCAGTCCCATCCTCTTGACACACGCCCTTCAGATACTTAGCTGCAAGATGAATCACAGCCAAAGCCTGCAAGGCACTCAAGGTACCTGGCTGCAAAGCTCCTCCAGCCCCTACTTCATTTCAGGGATCAACATTTACAAACAGCAGACACAGACAGAACTGCATCCATGGAGGAATCCCCTCTGCCTGTGGACATTTAGAGACTCTTCCCTCAGCTCTTCACTGCATGAGTTGGGAAGGAGACACTGCTGATGCCAGGCAAGCCAGGGCTTGAGGCAGAAAGACAGGTTAAGGCTATGTCTCTTGTAGGGTGTGATGCAGAGTACAGATAGACAAAGCTATAGGTACTTACTGTTTGTGTATAAGGAGTTACCTTTGAGTCCAAGTAAAGAAATGATCCTTGGATTTCAACAGGTTATTGTTAATGTTGCCTTTACAAGCAATGTTTATGTTGGGCTGGGACCTTGTCAAAGCATGCTTTAAGCTCCAGTGGAAACTTCTGCTTTGGTAAGTTGCCATCAATATGCACAGGTTATTTTAGTATTAGAGGTCAAATGTACTTCTCTTTGAAGGGCATATTTATAGTCAGGTGCTGTAGCCCATTGTAATTGGTTGGAAGATTCTCTCTAGTCTAGGTGAAACACCTTTCTACTTTTTCACTTCATCTGATATTTACCTGGCATTTCTCAGAGCTCCAGGCTGGGAATTTTTAATTTCATATTCCAAATATGAAACCTCAAATGCACATTTTAGGAGGTCAAAGTCAACTAGCTTTTTTTTTTTTTTTTCAAAGCCAAGCCATCAGAAAAAAGAAGGGATAAGTTATCATTTAGTTTTGTTGGTGGAACACTAGTGGCTGGATAACCCTCTGGGAGAGATCGGGTAAAGGGAAGGTGAAGCCAGTGTCTGGAAGTAGTATTAATTTTAGGAGGGGGCTTGCAAAGGAAACGAGAGAAGGGTTGGTACAAAGTCATAATGGGAGATATGGATAAAGCTTTGTGGTCTACATGTAATGTCTTTCCCTCTTATCTTAGAAATGTGGATGGGAGATGTCAGCATGCCTGCTTTTTAGCATAAACAAAAGCAGACAAAGATAATGCTTGTGATTCTTGAACTGTGAATTGCTTCACTTTGTAATTGTGGGGATTTTTAAATAACTCTAACTCTGCAGTGTACTGTGCTTCATATTACTGGACTTTTTTTTTATTACTTTAGCTGCACCTTTTTTGGCCTGAGACTCACCATTTTTCCATTTGTTGGAATGCCATTTTTCTTTATGCACAAACTAGGTTTTCTTTACTCACATATTCTATGTTCCACTGAAATAAAATAAAACTTAACATGCTTAAAAACTACTCCTGAAGTTTTTATGAAGCATGCCCAGACAGACAAAGAACACAGCTGTGGCACTGCTTTCTGCTCTGTGTATCTTACGTTATGCAGGTCTACTCCCCATCCCAAAGCATGCACACAGCATTTCTCTGCGCTATTGAAACCCACTCCATTCTACCCCAGAAGCGACTGCTTGTGACTGCCATTTTCACTCTGTGAGGAAGATTATGTGAGGTTATTCAGCTAGATTTTTTTCCTCTCATTTCTGTGTCATGTGCCTGACATGACTAAAAGTAGATGAGAGGGATTACTTTACAATTATATAGCATGAAAGAAATGCACGTGGTCCTCTCAAGGGGTTTGCTCTCTGATATAATACTGTGCTATGTACTGTAAATACATAGATGCTTTTGACCTTATTATTAGCTTACCTTTGTGATCAGCCAAATCAAATCCTCCTTAAGCATCTGCAGAAGTGATGCATAAATTGTTAAATATTTGGGTTTCCAAGCATCTTTCCAAATGTACTGAATATTTCAACTGCCTTGTCATGATATTGCTATTTGCCTTTCACTGGGCTCAGCAGAATGCATCTGGTCCAGATTTACAGCAGCTTAATATTAAAGCATCTCTGTGCCAACACTGTGATTTGCTGACTTTATAAATTATTAAAGCATCTGGGTGCAGGAATATACTTCAGAGAAAGCTTTGCAGGCCTTTGGCATTAGCAATACTATGACAGGATAATCTGGGAGCTTTGGTACCTTGAGGAACTCAGCTTGCTTGGGGAACCCAAATATGTCTGTTATCTGAACTACAGTGAGCAGAAGCTCTGAAGGATATACAGGAACGGGATACGGAAACAATGTGAGGTTTCCAAATTCGTGCATCAATGCTTCCAGGGTGCTGATGGAGAGGAGTCCATTAAACCTTTACGAGAAAGGGTTGCTACTTCCAGCCCCTTGGCCCTGGTGGTGACAGGCTCACCAGAGCCTGCTGTCATGCCCCACTGCGTCAGGGCTGCATGGTCACCATCTGTAGAGCAGGCAGGCCTCCAGATCCTGATGAGATGAGGGAATGCCCCCAAAGTGCGGAGATGTCCGAGGCAAGGAAGCAGACACAGCAACATTTAAGGGGAGAGGAAAAAAGGGGCAGATCCCTAGCTGAGAGTTACTGTCTTTCTAGCACTTCTTGGGGTGGTATAAGGTCTTCTGTTATTTAATCTGCTCTCTGCAGCAAACGTCTGTGGAAGAACAAGTCACAGAATCACAGAATC
>VZTV01088944.1:0-10693 GCA_013400875.1 Anhinga rufa | reverse complement strand
CATCTTGGAGTGCTTTGAGTTACAGGAGAATGGTTAGGATCATGCTAAGTGTGTACTGTAGTCTCATAAACTCAACACCTTTGGGACTTCAGTCAACTGAGCTGGGTCAGACAAGGCTTCATGGCTGGTCCAAATTATGTGGAAGAAATCACAACCCCATTGAAAATCTCTCCTGTGGTTTGGTTTTTTTTTTATCCTTCCATTTACCCAATTCACTGAGGTCACTGCTTTGAAAGCAGATTTATCTTATTTGAATGAATTAATAATACAGGTGCTTGTTGCTATGTTTAAAGGAGTCTAATTTATAGTAATGGAAGAATCATCTGATTCTAAACCTGGATAGCATAAAAATAGATGTGGATGACTGATTCTATTATAGGAATATAATGTCAAAACATAGCTGAAGAAAGGAAAAATCGCCTAAAATGTTGACTACAGCTTGTAAAACTGTCTTGGTGAAACTGATGGCTTTTTCAGTGCAAGCTTAGTTTCCCTTAATGTTCTGTGCTCCAAAAGACAACTATGTTCAAGATGACAAACTTATTTAATAGCATGTATTGTGCTAGCTCTGCAAGGGAGGAGTCAAACATGGCAAAAATATTCACCAGTAGTCTTGCAAAAGAAGTTTTGCAAACAAGATGTATAGTCAACATCTTAAGTCTCCCAGAAACATTATCCACAATAAAACTAATCTTACTAGATTGCTAACAGCTACTGCTAGAAGATAGGCTTTGGGACTTTGAAGAGGCTCCATTTTATTTTGATAGGTGGCTTAAAAAGGCAACCAAAAGAAATCAGAATAAAACTGAAATACTATATCAAAGTTTCATAAAGCAAAATGAGGGGAAAAAAAGGAGAGTTTTGAAATATCCAAATTCTTCCAAACCTTCATTTAAGTGCTTGTTAGCTTCTTTGAAAATTCTGGAGTTAGCAAAGGAGACATAGCCATTAAGCTAAGAACGAAGCCGTGCTGTTTCAATTCATGTTTCTATAAATAGCATACCTATGCTACAGTATACTAAAAGGGTTAGTGCTTAAATTACTCACAAAATATTAGTAAATTTACCTGGAGGTTTACTTTTTCAAGACTGCTATATAGTATTACTTATGCAGATACAATAGTAATGGTTTATAAGGCAAAATATATTTGCTGATTAGTTATTAAAAAACCCCACTGTTTTGGGGGAAATACTGTCTAATGAGTCAGAACTTTTAGAACATAAATATTAATTTCTTGCTGTTGTGATTTTTTTTTTTAAACTCAAGATTTTGTCTGATACATGCACGTTATCTGTAGAGGCTCAAAGGAAAGTTAAAAGGCTGTGGAAAACTACTCAGTTGATGAGAGGTAAATGAAAATGTTTTGGAAAATGGGCTGTGTTTGGTGGAGAGTCAACTGACCTGGGAGAGACTGGAAATAGGTTTGTTTTAAAATTTCCTGCACACAGCATCTGCTTAAGCACAAAAAATTTTCCTTTGCTTAATTTTGCAGGAATTTCTTTGGCTACCCCAGCTCCTGCTCTTAATAGCCAGCAGTGTTATGTTATCAGAGCTTGGGGCTGTTAAATTAAAATCCTGTGACAGTATGTATATTTAAAAGATGGAGTGCATTGTTAACTGGAAATGTTGCTTAGCAGCTTCTCTCAAAGGACAGTTATTGTACAGTTGTAAGAAAGTTAACAGAAAGTTAAGAACTAGCAAGGAGAGTAAATTTTCTACCTGCAATCTAGTGGCTTTTGTGAGGTTTTTATTATTTATACTCCGTGAATGTTCCAATGCAAGTAAAGCCTGCATACGGGTAGGAAAGATGTTAGAAGAAAGAAGATTTTATACACTGTCTCATGATTATAATTTTTCAAAGGACAATGTTTTTGCACAGAGAGGTTTTAATAAAGACTTTAAAACTGAGCCAAATAATATGCAAAAATTAACATGGAGGTAGTAATTAGATGGCAAACAAATCCTGTCAGCTTCTTTTTTTCTAAAAAATAAAGAAGTTTGAAAATGATCAGGATGTCTCGTCCATCAGTTTTCAACAGTACTGTTGACAAAAGCGTCCATCAAAATGTTTGTTTACTGTGGAAATCCTTTACAAAAATAAATAATCAAAAAAACCCAGATAATGTTTTTGCTGGATACGCTACAAGTTTGGTGTAGCTGTCTTGGCATTTAACTTGGGACAGGTACAGTTTATCTTATCAGGCACTTCTTTCTTTCTGGGTCAGAGCCCATCATCTGATGTGCAGCCATGCAATTCCTGTAGCACTCGACATGTGCTCATCAAGGGAGAATGAACTGTGGGAAATGTCACCCCTCCAAGGTGGCTGAGGAGAAGGGAAGCCTAGGGGAGTTCAACTCTTGCTGCTGTAAGGTACTGTTGGGGCATTCCTAATTAGTGATATTCTAGATTTTTAGAACTCCCAAATGATATATTCTGTGTGAGTAAAATATTAATTGTTTTCTATATCCTATTTTACAACCGTTGTAAGGGCTAGAACTGCTGTGAGTAACGCCATATAAAATGAACCCATTTGTCGTGGCTTAGCCCCAGTCAGCAACCAAGCACCACGCAGCCGCTCGCTCACTCCCCCCTGGTGGGATGGGGGAGAGAATCCAAAGAGTAAAAGTGAGGAAACTCATGGGTTGAGATAAAGACTGTTTAAGTAAAGCAAAAGCCGTGCACGCAAGCAAAGCAAAACAAGGAATTCATTCACTGCTTCCCATGGGCAGGCAGGTGTTCAGCCATCTCCAGGAAAGCAGGGCTCCATCACGCGTAACGGTTCCTTGGGAAGACAAACGCCATCACTCCCAACGTCCCCCCACTTCCTCCTTCTTCCCCCAGCTTTATACACCGAGCGTGACATCATATGGTGTGGGATATCCCTTGGGTCAGTTGGGGTCAGCTGTCCCGGCTGTGTCCCCTCCCAGCTTCCCGTGCCCCCGGCACAGCATGGGGAGCTGAAACAGTCCTTGACTAGCGTAAGCGCTACTGAGCAACAACCAAAACATCTCCGCATTATCACCACTGCTTCAGCACAAATCCAAAACACAGCCCCATACTGGCTACTGCGAAGAAAATTAACTCTATCCCAGCTGAAACCAGGACACCATTGTTGCCTTTAAAAATCTTGTGACTTTAAACCTATGTTTGAGACTTGATTTGTGCACATCATTGTTTTCAGTTCTGCAAGAGATAGAGTTGGACTGAAAATACTGCTGTCTGGTGCTAGGGTCCTGACTGACAAATCTTTGAATCCCTTTGTCTTACCTGTGTGGTACAGGTTGCAACACAGAGGTGTAAAATCAAGGGCGCTTTAAGTTGCTGTTTGGTGGGGGCATTTTTCTTTTTGGTGTTTCCCCACTTCCCCGCTATGGTAAGAAAACCCATTGCAGTATTTCAGAAAATCTCCACTTAGTTTTGCATCTCCACAGGATCTTTGTTCTCTGTTTCTGCTGGCCCTGTGGAGCAAGGTGCCTTCTGTGGGGGTTGGTTAGTGCTTCCACAAGAGAAGGAAGCCACTGGCTTGGACAAAAATGAGATAAGTGCATTAAACTAATCTTTCTAAGAAGTAAAGAAATGCATTAAATTCCAGTAAAGTTTGTGACTGTAAAAATTAGCTTTTGTCACTTGCTTAGTTCTTCAGCCCTCGCTAGGCATCCATGCACTTGTGCCAGCACCGTTCAATACACCGAATATTTTCTTGTTATATGCTGAGTAAAGAAAAAGAAGAAAATGTGTGAAAGTTAGCATTGCTTAAAGTAAGGGACTGGATCGGATGAATTCCAAAGGTCCCTTTCAACATTAAAATTATTCTGTGATTTTTGCTGTTGGTTGGGTACATTAACTGAAAGAAACTTTCCACAGCATTTCAGGGATGACTTATTTATTTTCTGAGAGGCATCTCTGTCAGCAAAAATTACTTACCAGGGCCTTTCACCCACTAATGCAAAACACTTCTCTGAGAATTCCAAAGCCAGTTCAAAATAAAATCAAAGCAGTTCTGCCACAGATCATCTTCTCAGATCATTAGCTTGCTTGATCATAGGCTTCTACACAGAACTCTGCAACTTCATCTCTAATGCATTTGCACTACCTGTGAGTGTCCAGATGAAGCTACTCGTGAATGATCATCCGTCCAGCAACCAGACTGCTTTGGAAAAGGGCTTTTTAAAAATTATGTCCTTTGTTTAGGGATAGAAACAGGCATGCAGCTTTTTGCATTAGTCTGTACTGAACAGTTCTAATTTCTCTGTCAGTTGAGTCCAGGAGGTCCAGGAGGGCTGTCATCAGCAGTTGCATCACGCAAGATAGTCCTCTCTCTTTTTTTTTTTTTTATTTTTTTTTTTTAATTTTTTTTTATTAAGCTGCTCTGTGATACAAAGGCACTGCTTGGTGAGATTAGCTGGTAAGAAATGTGCTATGAAGCTAGCTCCCTTTCCATGCTGTGCAGAAGAGTGTGCACTTCATCTAATGCCTCATCCTAATGACTCTTTGAGCAAGGCTGCTGTGGCCAGCCCTTGGGGAATCCTTCAGTAGGAATGTCTGGTCACTATTTCCAGAGCCAGAGCTACTATGTGATACTGCAGTGGTGCAAAGTGATTGGTAATGTTTACACAATGCTATTGGCACTCTGAAAGAGGCGTTCCTTGGTGTAAAAATGAGAAATAACCAACAGAGAGAAGAACAGGTAATGATCTGCTAAGCTGTCATTTGGCAATTGGAAAGCATACTAAAACAGAAAAAATATTTGAGACACTGTAGAAACAGATAATGATATAAAATATTTTTTACTTTGGTTAAATGAAGTGAAAGTAATAGCACATGTCTGAAATCTCTTGGAAGTCCCAAAGGTAGCAAGTGCTTATTTCTGTATTTATGATAGTGCAAAGACTGTACTTTATGTTTTATGGTTTTGTTTTTTTTGTTTTTTTTTTTTTTTTTAAGTCATGCTTCTCTTTTTGGGAGATTGATATACACAAATAGAAAAAATACTCTAAGCCACATCATGGTTTTGTACTAGATAAGCACTTTAGTGCTATAGGCAAGAAAGAATACAGGTAAAATAACTTATGTTTTAATGGGCAGTTATTTCCTGTCACTTCTGCCAGGCTGCACTGAAAGTCAAGGAAAACCCTTCAGGTATAAACTTTGGGAAGCAAGTCCTGTCTCAGAGAAAGAGACCTAATTGGTGTCTGATATCATTCTAAAAGGAAGAAAAAAAATTAACACCAGTGAAATGTCGATTGCATAAATCCTCACCACATGGCAGTTTGGGACATGCAGCTTTTCATAAAGGTTATCCAGATACATTATCAGATTAGAAAAAGGTGTGCTTCATTTCTGAATGTGAGTTCAGGGATTCTGGAAAAAGAAAGAGTTTGGGAATTAAGTTTAGCATTATGTCATGACATGTTTCTGGTTGTGAAATCCCTGTGCCTTACATTATGAAAAACAACGGCCAGTTGTAGAATAAAATCTTTTTTGATTGTTAAGTGGCAAATGTTTTTTTTTTATTTTTTTATTTTTTCAGCATCTAATTTTTGTTAAACTTGAAATCTACAGGAAGGAAGCACAGTTTCATGGAAAATTACACTTATTTTAGAATCACTAGTTTTTAATTTACTTTTGTTTGTTTCCATATTTTGAGAGGTGTTATAAAAAGGACAGAGTGTATCAAAATCAACTGGGTATGCAGTCCTTCTGGCTGTGTAAACCTATGTACCTTCTTGTCTGATACAGTTAGTCAAACTCACTTTTTCCATTTGGCAAGCATCCTTGTTTTCAGGGGTATATTTTTGGTGCAGTGGGTAGTACCTACCACAAGTGTCATTTCTCAGAGCAGTATTGAGCCCTCATCCCATGGGAGGGGAGGAAAATGGGTTTGCTGTATGGAGCTGCTGAATGTGCCTCTTCCTCAGCAAAACTGTTGCTGGTAGTTTAGAGGTGAAAATGATCAACAGTGTACTTATTATCCCACCCCTCCACCCACGTCAACAGATGGAGCTTGGTCTGTGGGAACCCTATGTTTGTACCATAACTTGTATTTCTTTGTATTACAAATGGTTGCTGAATTAGCTGTTGCATGTAGGCGTGAGAGCTGCTGGCTCCTTCCCATACCTACCATGGTTCCCCTTGCTCTGTTCTTAGCTAAATAGCTGTGGCTCCTCCTCTGCCTCAGTCAGGTCCTTCCCTGGCTGCATTGCTTGCCTTGAATCCCAGAATGTCTATTCAGCAGTTTGGTTAGATGTGATTTGAGTTCTTTACGAAGGGACTCTTCATTTGGTCTGGTCTTCATTTTCATGGTTGTGCAGCTTACATTTAGTCTTATGTATGTTCTCTCTCTTCCAATGTCTTTATAATATAAGTTTTGGCACCAGTTTAAACTAATATTTTGAATTTTAAGTCATGAATCAAAGATTTTGTTGTAAATTGAAGAACCTAGCCTATGAGTGGTTTGGACTTCAATAAACTAGTTAAAAAAAGAGTTAACAAGTGGGTTGAGCTACACTATGTACCTAAACACAGTCTTTAAAACATCTGGTCTTAATCTTGAGAATTTTTTTCACAGAGGAAAACTCCTCTGTGACCTCCCTTGTGTTAAGATTGCTTGGATTTGCTGGTTTTGAAGGCCCCAGTTGTTCTGTTGCATGCATGTCCTATAATTTATAGTTACTGTTCAGTTACAGTTCATGTATATTTTACATCAAATGAAAAAAAACTGAGGTAAACTAAGAAGATTAAGGGTGACAAAGAGCAACAAGTAGGAAACTTTATTTTCTCCTTCTGGCACTTGGAAAAAAATCCCACTTATTGCTGAGACTTTTGGTCTTGGTGCTCTTCTCTGCCAACTCTCTTCACTCAAGGAAGCCATTTGGCATGAATGAATAAACTTGCTATTAATCAATATAGAAATTATCATCTACCCTTAATTTTACCAGTTTCATATTTCCTGTAGTAGAAAGATGTTGGGTTTTTTAATTATTTTTTTAAATGCCCTAAATGACCTCTGTTATTAACTGTTTATAACAGTCACCACAATGTTCTACTTGGACATATTCCTCCAGGAGGGAGGTCTGCCATTAGGGTGTTACATGCATAACCGGGACGCTTACGCTCAGTGCAGGAGTCTGCAGTTATCTGGTAGGGAGTAAAGTGCTAACAGTAGAACAACTGGCACCTAAGCAGTTCATAACTAGAAACTACTCCAATCTTGTGTGCATGGAGGTTAAGTGGTATTATAGAAGATAATGCAGTGATTTTCATTTGAGATTTTACGTACTCCTCTTCTCTCTGGTATTGTGTTGTTAACCTTGCAAGACTATGTGTTAACTTCTTCCTTTTGTTGCTCTGTTGTCTAGGGTAGCTTCAGCCTTTGCAGTAGCAACAGATCCTATTCCTCCAGCTGAAAGGGAATCTTAATTTTCAGGAGGTACTAGAGTGATTAGAAAGCTTTCATAGAGCTTTTGCAGTCCTTCCTGCTATGTTGTGTCTGATCACTCGGTCAGGACCATGCTGCGTGCATTTGGAGGATGCAATAATGTATACAGCTAATAGTATTTTAAGAGAATTGAGAAGTTCAGCTTAAACAGGTAACAATGAACCCCAATTGAAGGTTAGAAGCGTCTTGAAAACATGATACTTAATGGAGTTTGAATGTAAATAGGAAAAAAAAAAGTGTGATTTTCCTCTTATTAAGCTTCAAGGAAATTTTTTACATTAATAACCACTTTCCTGGTTTAGCTGTAATAGAGGTGGTAAAGTAGAAGTCCACATTAGAAGTGATGCTCAGCTGAAAGTATGCTAAGGTGGTTTGTACAGTGTGGAAACTGTCAGGAAGTCACAAGATAATTTGTCTTAATATCTAATAAACTTACAGATGATACTTAAAGGATTGTAATTGCTTACCTGGAAGAAATTTTTGTAGAAAAGTAGCTATAATAGGTAGAATATTTTTACAGGGAAATAAATTAAAAGTAAAACATGAAGACGTTAATACCATGGAGTTAGTATGTTTTTCTCCACAATATTCTACTTCATTCTCTAACCCAACACTTTACTACATCATTTTAGTTAATTAATAGGAAAATGAATGTATGATCTTAATCAATATTAGTAAGCAGATGTAAATTATTGGTTAGTATACAAGACTTGACCCCTTGGGAGTATTGTGGATAATTATTCATGGATCAAAGACTGTCTTATAGCATGAACTATTTTTATCTTTTCGAAAGCACATTCAAGGGAAAAAAAAGCATTTCTCTCAGGTCACAGAATATTTTAAAACTGCACTGCAGCCTGAAAGGAGAGACAATATCAGAACCATGGTGGGGATCCCAGGGACAGAAGTTACCATGACTGAAAGTCCTGAAATAAGTCTTGTGTTTTTTCTTGGTAAGGTGCTGATCCCATATCCTAAAATACTCCTCATTATGTTAGCTTGGAATGACATGTTTTCATTTTTCTGAAACACTTCATTTTAAAAAGTTTATTTAAAGTAAATATTTAGCATATATTATTAAATCCATGTGTTTTCTCATTTAATAATTAATATTTTTATGACAAGAAGCATAATGTCAGTAGTCAGTATTTAACATTGACAGCTTTATTATGATAACATAATAAGATGTGTATGGTTTTTCTTATTCTGTTGTGATACAACCTGAAAGGTCTGTGTCAGTCTTTGAAGGATGAAGACAGTAAGGATGATTTTATAGAATAAAGTAAGTACTGGTAATTGTTTATCTTGATTAAAGAAAGCAGCTTTAATGGTGCTTTATTTTAAGGCTGTTTAATAAGGTGAAGAAGAGGTGTATGTGTGTGTGAACATCATTACAATTCATGCTCTTTCTACTGCTTTTGGGGTAGACTTTATGTGTTTCTGACTGTGCAACTGCAACATTGAATTTCTCTGAGGAATTGTCTTTTTTCTTTCTGTACCAGAGCATGTGATGTAAAACCAAAGGCAAATTTATAATGGTAAGGTCCTCTAGATAGAGGCTCTAGATAAAGAGGTTCCTCAGCAAGCCATGGCTTTGGGGGACACTGAAAGAGCCACATTCTCTCCCAGCACATGTCAGCTGGTAGCAGCAGAGTGAACGTTTTATTAGATTTTTAGTGTTTTTAGGTTACTTGGTTTTATAAAAGGAAGAATGGTATCTAATTTTTTGGCAAGGGTTCATGATGCCCAAGACGGATCTGCTTTTCTCATTTTGAAGTAGAAAATAGTAAAATGGCATTTTGGGTCCTGTAATAACTGGTACCTCTAGTTTAGTGTGGGTGACTTTTAAAAAGATTTCTGTTGCATATAGATTATACAGTGAATGGCCAGGTGATAAAATGAAAGGATTTGATTCTCAGCTATTATGTGCCATGAAGTAGAGGGGGAAAAAAAGCTAACTGATAAGCGCAGTTGTGTTTAGACCTCAAGTAGGGATATTTAAAACCATCAGATCTCCAATCAGCTATGTGTTTAACTGTGACTTTTTTTTCCTTTTGTTACTTCAGCCTTTTCTATAGAGAAATATATGTCACAACACTGTGATTAACAGCTGAGTTCTTGAAGCTATGGCAAGGATTAAGGGTGATTTTGTTCTCAGTGTTGGAAAATAATGTCTCTTCAGAATTGCAGTACTGATTTGATGTATATTAAATTTATTTTCTGAAAATATACATTGACATCTGTAAATTTATAATTTAGTGTGTATCTTAAGTTGTCAGAGGAGATTCTCTTTGTACTTTGGACATAGCCATAACTTCCTGCAATCTCAAATACATACTGTATTTAAAGATAGTTCTGAGGCTTATTATTGAATTTTGGCTTTATTATAGCTAGTAACACATTTCACATTACCATACACTGAAATTACATCCCTTGGTTAATTTATAAAAATCTTCAGACCCAGTTGACTGGCAGGCTTCATATGTCCATGTAGTCTGGTTTTTGAGGACTGGTAGACAAGCATTATTTCTTTTAGTTGTTCTTCACTCTTCCAGCCTCCTGTGATTCTCTTTTGTGCTGTGAGAGTCTAATAATTCACCTCTCATCATTCTGTTACTTAGGTTTTCACGTCACAAAGGATTTTTAAAGTTCTGAGATTCTCCAGAAGAATATGAAATACAACTACAGAGTGCTGTGGAGGTACTGTGAAGTTTCTGATTCTGTAAAAGAGAAGAGCCTTGAAACAGGATGTCTTTAGATGTCAAGAATTGTAATTTCTCTTCTCCAGACAATGATGATCTTCAGGGGATCTCTGCTTCAGCTCTGCAGGTCTGCAGAGTCTCTCGGGAGTTATTCTGGAGAGAGAAGAAAGACAGAAAAGTGATGGAATAGCTGATAAAAGGGTCAGGCTGCATCACAAAAAGCAAAAAGAAATTAGAGTAGAGAGCAAATCATAGAATCATAGAACGGTTTGGGCTGGAAGGGACCTTAAAGATCATCTAGTTCCAACCCCCCTGCCAAGGGCAGGGATACCTTCCCCTAGGCCAGCTTGCTCAAAGCCCCATCCAAGCTAGCCTTGTGAACACTTCCAGGGATGGGGCATCCACAGCTTCTCTGGGCAACCTGTTCCAGTGCCTCACCACCCTCATAGTGAAGAATTTATTCCTTATAGCTAATCTAAATCTACCCTCCTTCAGTTTAAAGCCATTACTCTCATCCTATCACTACAGACCCTTGTGAAAAGTCCCTCTCCA
>VZTV01088943.1:0-25130 GCA_013400875.1 Anhinga rufa | reverse complement strand
TGATTCTGTGATTCTATATCCAGAGAAATACATTATTTAAATAATGTATCAGTAGGATTTTTGTTTCCAAACCAGACTTCATTCACAAAGCACAGAACTGTCCAACCCATATCTAGTTATAACATTATATAGCCTGATACTGGAAAATATAAAACATCTTATCAACTCCTTTTTCTCTCATTTGGGAATATATTCACCGTACTGACAGCTTCGAGGAGGGAACCTGAATCCAAACTGAACAGTCAGTTCGGTAACAGTCCCGTGTTCCAGCAATGCAGACCGGGCTCTGTGAGGTGCTAGACTTCAATAACCCATCTGCTTTTCAACACAAGGTCAAAAGTATTTCTAAAATTGAGAGCAAAACAACCATTATTTACTAGCTATATCGTGACAGTCCCTCTACAGGGACAGAAAACAAGACTGTTTTCTTTCTTCCTTAAGGCCCAATATTGTACTCCATGGTTCAGGTGACCTCTTCATTAGCTGTCATTTTAGCAAGTTCTGAACAACAATTAAACCAAAGAGGACATGTTGCTCTCTCATTAATTCTCGAGATCTACACTCAATAGGGCTTCTTCCATAGTCAGCACACACTGTTGACACATAGTTATGAGTATATTTACTTGGTTTTTACTGGAAGACTGGTTAGCAAACAAGTTTTTATCACTCTGTTCTGATGGGAAATCTGTATTACAAACTGTAATGCTCTATGGCTGAAAATAAGCTTGTTAATTTTTAACATGTCTATAATGTCAGCTTTTTTTTTAATAAGGCTAGAATACTGTGTGTTACAACTAGGTTTTTTGATTTATTTTTTCTGAGCTCAGGTAATAAAGTTGGTACACTGCAAATATACTGAAATCCTGGAAGTTAAATACCCACACTACAAGCCAGTTTTGCTTTGTTTTTACACAGTTTTCATCTCTCAAGTAATAAAACACAGAACTGTTCAAGGCCTTGGGTTTGGTTTTGGGCTTCTTTTTGTAAGAGAGAAGGATCTAATCACTTTCCTGCACCATTTTCCTCAGTGTTTTGCCTTAATCATCATTAATTTAACTGTATTGTATATAGAGTGAGTTTTCCATGCAAGGAGCTCAAGCACTTTGCAAAGCATCAAAGAGGAAAAACTATTCTATCCTTTAGCTTGCTATGAGATGTGCTTCAGTTCCATAAGGAATAGTTGGCATATGAAATGAAGTCCATATGAAACACTGCACTAGTCAAATGCCCTTTAAGGTCTCACATACTGTTTATTTACTGATTAAAAAAAAAAAAAGTAGTGAGGATATAGCTCTGGTAGCAGAGGAAAATAATGCAATTCATTGCACTGAAAATTATTCTGCTAGGATTTTATTGATATTAGAAGGATCATACCCCCTACACATTATTTGAGAATAACAGCCAAGCCTGCTGAAAAGACATGAGCAAAATACTTTACTATGATCCCCCATACTAATTATTAGTACCCCAAGAACCTTTATGCAGGATGAAGTAACAGAAAATTCAGCTCTGGATAAGACTATTTTCCACAATTATGTTTTCACAACATGAAGAGTTTCTCTGTGCACACATTTGTACCTATTTAATTAAGTAAGTACCGTAAAACCTGTTGTCCTTTTACTCGATTAAAGTCTTGCCAGTGATTTCACAACGTACAGGATTTATCCTCCATTTTTGAAAAATTAATCAAAATTTAACATGGATGAATTTGTCTTGATCATATCACTCTCCCCCCCTCACTTAAGTTGAACGAACTGACTCGCATCATGGTCAGACCATCACTGCAAAACCGGCATAAATGTTAGGATCCGTGGGGCATTCTGAACTAACCTGCCCCCTGCACAGCAAAACAGAGCAGGAGCACTCACTCTGCCAGCCTGCTCCCTGGGGTGGGGTAACCTCCAGCAGGGACAAACTATCAGAAGGTATGACAGGGAGGGCAGGATAAAGTCTTAATCCAGAACAGTTATTTCTCCAGTTAACAGCAGCCTGTACCTTTAGTTCTTCAGAAATTAAGTACTAGATACTGGGCAGTGGGGTGAATTAAAGGTCCGTCTACTCTATTGTTCTGACTCTGACAATACATTGCTGACACACATATTGGCATTAAATGCTTTGGGAAGAGTACAGAAACTGGGCATGCATGAAACAACACTTCCCTTATTGTATCAGTCAGCACCCCGTGGGATTAGGAACTGAAGCAGAAGCTGCATCCAGGCCTTTAACAGCCACTGCTATTTATTTCTCCATCAATTTCTCTAATCCCTCTGAAACTCTTAATACTTTTAACTTCCCCTGTATCTGTGAGACTAAGCTTGTACAATTTAATTGAGCTCTGCACAAAAATTACTTCTTTTGCTCCAAAACTTCTATGCAACAGTTTTATTTTACACCCTCAGCTCTGGCATTATAAAAATAAAAAAAAAAAAGGCAAAACAGAAAATAATTGTTCCCGGTTTGCCTTTTTTTGTAATAATTATGATTTTATAGGCTTCTACTGTATTTTCTCTCAGTCACCTCTTTTCCAAGATGAAGTTCCAGTCTATTTAGCCTCTTTGCATGGAAATGCTCCATACCACTGACAGTCCTTATTACCCATTTTTGTACTTTTTTTTAACTCCAGCTGTACAAAATTGACTCTGTGTTTCCCCTATACAGTCGATTTGGTCTGATCCAGCTTTATCTAACCCAGTAGCAAACAAAACTCTCACTGAGTTCAACGATCTGAAGTCTTAACTAAACTATGCTCGTGCTGCAGCACACGTATTTGAAGTATCTTTGGTGCTAGCATGAATGGGCACAACAATATCAAAACTAATAAGGAAATAGCAAGGCATATCAGGTGAGAATCTGTCACTAGATGCATCTGAGTTTAAAAAGTACAAGGCTTAATTATGCATAGTTTGAAGGAATTACTTCCATCTTCTAATTCACCATAATGTTATGCACGATACTCTTCTGTATGCCAGGACTGTTCAGCAAACGTATGAAAAAGTACAGAAAAAGTACACCTATCTAAATTACCTCACATTGTTTTACCTTGCTTTCTGAAGTACAGGTATAAACTACTGCTGTCTTGGATTTTACGTAAGGGTTGTATTACTTATAGAAGTAGTCTTTCCTTGACTGTCAGATTTTTGTTGTCTTACAAAGAAATACAAGCAGACGTTAAATTTAAAGCACATTGGAATGAAAATATTTCTATAAGTACATGTATTTTAACAAGCAGCACCAGACTCTGAGTTCAAAGAAGAAAAAACATGCAGCAGATACAGCAAACTGGGAAATTTCTGAGAGAACCTCTTTTTGCCTCAGAATAAATATTAGTAAAACAAGTTGTTCACAGGAAAGATGAGGTTTGATAAACATGTTTGTTTCCAAAATCTCTGAAGCTGCCAAACTACCTCAACTCGTCATTCTCCAAGTGAAATATTTCATTGTGCCAGAATTTTCACTATTAAAGCGTGAACTTCAATAGTCACATTTGAAATAAAACATTTTAAGATAATTTAAATGAAAATGCTTTGGTTGATCTTCGCTAAAATTTAAGGACTTTTCTGAGAATTCAACTTCTTGTCCTAATTTAGGACAAAGGCATCTTTTAAAAATCTGTATCATTTTCTAGGACGATCTTCTCTCAACCCAAGACCTACAGTAAAGGCACAAAGTGTCTGTGAATACAGCTACTCATCTCATCTTACTCTTCTGAAAAGAACACATAGTACAGCAGCTCTCTTTTAGGAGTAGGGGCAGAGCTGACCACCTAGAGCTCCACAGGAGCGGATAATCTGCTTCTTTGCATCTACACAGTGACAGGGAACTACCATTTTGGGGGGGTTGTTTGGATATTTTTTTTTTCTTTTAAAAATGCAACATGTTCTATTTTTAGCACCACAGTTCCACTAAGTACCACTTAAGATGTGATGATTTTTTTTTTAATTTATCTGCATCCATGGCACATACATAGTAAGTGTCATGCTAATAACTTGACTCTTCAGTGCTTTGTCCCTCTCAGAATAACCTGACTTGCAACAAAGAGCTAAAGATGTAGTGAATAAATGTCTCAACAAAACTTTCCTGGCAGAACAAGAACCCCTGCAGTAGCACTGCCTCTGCCAACAAGGGCCTCCAGTCTTCCAATACCCATGAGTGACTTCAGTGGCATACTGCTAAAATAAGTGACTGCAATCTGAAAACCAAGTAGTACGTCACGATCTAAGATGCATCCTGCACACACACACAAAAAAGAAAGCAGTATTACCACTGAAGATATAAAAGAAAGATGGCCAAAGGTGATGTGGTAGTCTATCATGATTACTTCAGTGTATTCTGCTACGTCATTTCAAAGAAGGGAAGGGAAGGGAATACTGAACAGTATTCCAAGAGCTAAAACATACCTGCTTGCAGCGTCTATTTGCTGTCTATAAGGCCCAATTCTTTATGATGAATGTGACCAACAGAAAATGGCAATAAAATACTTACGAGGGGAAACAATCATTACACACACCTCTCCTCCTGTAAAGCCACCAACCACATCTGTTGTTAGCACATCGAAAGTTGACAATTTAAATTTGGATTTAGAAAACAGCACTCAGTTACTGTGTGGTAGTGGGTTTTCTGTTTGTTTTGTTTTTTGTTTAACAAGACCTACATCACCGCTAAGCTGTTTCACCAATAGACAATATATAGATTTTTAGTGATGTCTGAAAAGATCACCAATTAATAATACTAATTTTTATCAACTGTCTTCACAGCTTAATTCTTACAGAAAAAATCCAATACAAGAATAAAAATACTACTTGAGAAAGTTTTGGGAAAGATGCTGCAGACAATACAACTACATGCACAGGAAATTAATTCTGTAGATGATGTGGAAAAGATGGCTTATAGAGTTAATAAGATATTACTTAAGGCAAGAGAAACAATTAGGACTATTAACAGTGAAGATAAAGCAAACATTTTGCCATAAAATATAATGAAACTTATTAAAAGTGAAATAAAAATTAAAATACAAATATTAAAACAAAATCAGACCGGATAAAAGGCCAGAGTTCAAACTCGAAATCCAAACCAATGTGTTCAAACACCTATAAAGAATGGAATGTACTGTAGAGTTTTTTTTTTTTGCTTTGGGTGTTTTTTGTTTGTTTTTTGTTTGTTTAGTTGGTTGGTTGTTGGTTGTTTTTTTGCGTACACGCTAGAACTGAAAGATTCATCCACCTTCAGGCATGGATTGGCCTGCTTTTTAAGAATAAGAAGAGATTTTATGGGCACCACAAAATGACACCAAAAGGCAAGGGTGTAATTGCAAAGAGTGCTGAAATAGCAGTAAGCTGTGTCATGCATTTAGGTAATCATTCTGAAAAATCTGTATCGTTTAAAAGCGAAGATTCTTCTCTAAGACACGTTACAGGCACATGCAACAAAAGAGCGAGTGAAATCTATAGCTATTAGCTTGTATTGCTGTACAAAATACTTTTCTGACACTGCAGAAGCATCACAGGTTCCAGATCCAATTCTGCTTACACCACTAATCTAATTCACATAACCTGATGATTTTCAACGAGAGCAAGGGCAAGGTGCTGCCCCTGGGGAGGAACAGCCCCCGGCACCAGCACAGGCTGGGGCTGCCCTGCTGGGAAGCGGCTCTGCTGAGAAGGCCCTGGCAGTGCTGGTGGGCAGCCAGTGCCCCTGAGCCAGCGCTGGGCCCTCGGGGCCAAGAAGGGCAGCGCTGTCCTGGGCTGCATGAACAGGAGTGTGGGCAGCAGGGCGAGGGAGGCCATCCTGCCCCTCTGCTCTGCCCTGGGGAGGCCGCAGCTGGGGTGCTGTGTCCAGTGCTGGGCCCCCAGTGCCAGAAGGACAGGGAGCTGCTGGAGCAAGGCCAGCACAGAGCCACAGGGATGCTCAGGGGATGGAGCATCTCCCTGGGGAGGAAAGGCTGAGAGACCTGGGCTTGTTCAGCCTGGAGAAGAGAAGGCTGAGGGGGATCTCCTCAGGGCTTATCAGTGTCTGAAGGGCGGGTGTCAGGAGGGTGGGACTGGGCTCTTCTCAGCGGTGCCCGACGACAGGACAAGGGGCACCGGGCACAAGCTGGAACACGGGAAGTTCCACTGAAATCTGAGGCAAAACCCCTTTGCTGTGCGGGTGCCAGAGCAGCGGCCCAGGCTGCCCAGAGAGGCTGTGGAGTCTCCTTCCCTGGAGCCATTCCCACCCCGCCTGGACGCGGTCCTGTGCCCCTGCTCTGGGGGTGCTGCTCACGCAGGGGCTGGACGGGGGGAGCTCTGGAGGGCCCTGCCAGCCCCCGCCGTGCTGTGATTCCGTGATTCTGTAATGGGGGATTTATACTCATCAAGACATTTTAAGATATAATCAGTCTTTCCTACTCCATGCCATCACCAGTTGGGACTGCACATGAACACTTCAGGCCCGTTCGTTTGGAAGGGCTTTTGTAAGAGAACCAGAGTACTGAAAGGCCTCACGACTCTGGTTAACAATGCCAACATGTTCTTAGCATTCAGCCACTCGTCAGCTTTCATGGGTCTGTCCCCATTTTTTATTACTGCTTTCCAAGTATTCCTCTGTCATTTCTTTCCTCCTTAACCTCTTCCGAAATGCTGAAGATCCTCTGATTACCCCTCTCCTCCTACTGTTTCTGAATGATCCCACCCATTACTAGTCTATCAGATGATGCTGTCCTACCCTCTGCTGCCAGCTCCTCTCTGTCAGTATTAATATCTTTTTAGTGGTTTGCTCACAGACGTCCTGCAACATTTCACCCCAAAAGATCTGCGTGAGCCATTTGAATTTTCAATGCTTTCTGTTAGACCATCCCACATTTGTGAAAACTTCAAGCTCATCATATATTGTCCTTAAAATTCTCGTAAAATTTACCTGGTGCCACAATACCACCGACACGATTGGCAGTTAAGCGGTTTGCATGCCGTGATTACTGCTCACAGTGCTGACCACAGTTATCTCATCTTTACTTGGTGCTTCCCTTCTCTCTTTTCTCATAGTTTACATTACAAATATCATAGCTGTTGTCTTAAACTAATATGTGAATGGATTTGAGTAAGAACCAGTCTACATGTTAATTGCCACTAGCCTAGAGGCCTCATCTTTCAGGACATATTTCAATGCAAATAGAAGTTTTAATTTTGTTTTTAATAGCCATCAAAGCATTCATATAAGGGTGAGTGGTCCTCGTGCTCAGAAAAATATAATGAGGTAATGTGGAATGTCTTGGGAAAATTTCCAGAAATGAGGAGAGAGAAAAAAAGAAAAATAAGAACAGAACATCCTAAAAGCAAAGTTCCCTATTTGCAGAACATGCAATGCACGGAAAACACGATACCCTCTCCCATTATTTAGAAGCACCCCTTGCTAATTTAGCCTTTTAACAACTCGGGGCATTGTCTGCATAACATCAAGCAAACCTGTAACGTTGTATAAAATAAAGCTGCTTAATAACAACTTGTTGAATGAATTTAAGTGAGTTTTCAAGAGAAAAGGAATACGCATTTTCCCAGTAATTAGCTTTTTCATTCTGATTAGCCAGACTATACACTTATTCCGCATGTTATAATGAGGTCTGCACAGGATAAAGCCTCAGCCTTCAGAAGCGCCACAATTACCTTGCTAATCTGAATCACATACAAATCAGAATTCCACTAATGCTGACAGGATGCTAACCAGTATGTGCAGACTTCTGAACCAGTCGGTAATGCCTACCCAATACAGAGCAGCGATACACAAAGACACAATATGAAGTCCTCAAAGGAGTACTGCTGAATTAGCATACTGTTCTGTACCAAGAGCGCTGCCATGATGCAACAGTCTTCCTCCTGCTCGCTCTGGGGCTATCTGCAGCACCGCATCGTAGACAGCACTTCCAAAGATGGAATTTAAGGTGACTCAAATGCTAACAACTAAACAAAAATAACAATTGTAAAGATAGTAATGTTACAACATGTAATGTTTTTAAGCATATATCCCGTTACATTTAATTGGGGTGATACATGCATTTAAAACCTAGCAAAAAATAACCCATGAACAGCTTGAGTAGCTCTACCAAACACTCTGGAAGAAGTACTTGCAAAGAAACCCCTTAAAGGACCATATCTATTTTACTGCAATATAACAGGAGATTCTACTCTCTCTTGCTTCCATAAGTAGTAATTAAAATATTGAAGAAGTTTTTACATTTACAGGGTGTTAATCAAAACTACTATTTGAAATTATATAAAAAAAAATCACTTTGAAAGAAAATAAGGCTAAAAATGAGCAAACTTATAACAAACTGTAAGAGCAGAAGCACAATCTACGGAGGAATCTCCAGGACCACCTGGTGCTACATGCACTGACCCCATCTTTGTTGTATCATGTGCACTCCTCTGAGCATTGCAAGGCACAAAACATATTTCAAGGGATCTCTTGAACGTGGACACTGAAAGGAGAAAGCCAGTTTCTCAATTCTTAAGCCTGCTAGTGACAAGCCGTGGATGTGAAGAGTTTCCAGAATTTCACTCCACTATTCAAATTAGGGCCAAAATGAGACCTAATATGTTTTTTCCACTGATTTTGATGGTAGCATTGGAAGCTGAAAGTCTTGCCTCTCACCCCTCCACTCCCAGTAAGGGACTGCCTCCAAAAAAAAGGCTGAATAAATATCTGGAAGGCATGATTTTCAACCAACTTAAATATATTTGTACAAAAAAGCTGCATGGACACTCTTGTTTCAGCTCCCACTAGGTTTACTTTAGTTTTATTTATGTTCTTTTTCTTAGGAACGCATTTAAGTTCAACTGAGTAAGCTGCTTTCACATCACAAAACAGAGTCCATAAAGGGATTTCTAAAAGTTTACTTACATAGTGCAGCTCATGCCTTTACATAAACTTTCTCATGTGAACAATATCAAACCACCACTTGCCTCCAAATTCCCCAAACAAATTTAAAAGCAAGGTGCATTCTTTCCTTTCCAGCACAATCAGAGCCTCTACTGACTCAGTGATGCTACTACTAGACAATACCCTTTTTATTCCTAGTATGCTCTTAAGGGATCCCCAGGGAAACGTACCCATTTCTAACAAACTACAAGAGCACACAGCTGGAATTTTAGCAATACTTCTAAAGAAGCCACCCAGACAGAAAAGATTTCAAAGGCATTACATTTCATGATGGCCCTGCAAAGCGAGCAGTACATTACTTACCAAGAAAGAAGATATGAGTATGCACAATAGGTGTACTGAAATGTAACTAAGCAGGAAAGATCCTTTTACATATAGTCATGGTTGAAAACAGATGTGCATTTCAAGCTTCCAGTAAGATTTGATAAAGTCATAGCTATAGAATGAAAAAATTTAGGTTAGACAAGGCACTGGAGGGGTCATCAAGTTTCCAACAAATTAAATAGAGCTCCATGATCTAACCAATTAAACCCTATGAACCACTGGGAGGTAAAATAACCACAATTTTCATGAAATGTTCCGAATTAGTTAAGTTACATCTGCTCCTCTGGACACGTTAGCTTAGCAAGCACTGGAGTGGCAACGCCCAGTTTCCAGTTCTTTGACTTTGTTTTCAAGAAAAATCAAATACCATACACCACAAGGGACAGAACTAGAAGATATAAGATAGAAAGGTGACGTTAAGCAGGCTGTATGCTCACTGGACCCCATTCACAACCTCAAAAGTAGCTGGATGCATTTGGTAAAAAGCGATTGACATTTATGTTTTCCTCAGTAGACCTAATTAGGTCTGACATACATCCATTCACACTCAAATAGGCACAGAAACCTTCAAGGTTATTTTCCAGTTATTTCCACATATACTGCCTCATTCTGAAAGTTCCGGGAATCTGAACCTTCAAAAGATGCTACAGGTGCTGCTCATGCATCTTCTCTCAGCACCCAAACCCTTAATAAGAAAAATACTTGTTATTTAAAACTTATGGCTTTCAATATAGGAATTCTAATCTCAGCCTCTTCGATCCCATTTTTGTGATTGACAGAATTTTTAATCACACAAATGGTATAAGCACTGCTGTAATATTGTAAAGTTCTTTTAAATGCCCCAAAAGCCAGTCCTGTTCATAACACTATTATTAATGTAATAACACTAATATCCATCTGAAAAGCATAAAAGGTGCTAAAGGATGGCAAAGTAAATTTTCACACATGGAAGACATTCAGATAATACAGCTTCCCCAAAGAGGTTAAGAAAGATTAAAGTTAAGATAAAGGTCGCTTGAAAAGACACATTGCATTTAGCATGGTATCATGGGGGTGGTGGTAGAATTCCCAAACCAAAGGAGTCTCTTCTCTTTGCTTTTCTCATAAAAGCAGAGCTTGCTCTAGGTTTATATAAACATTTTTCCGAAATGTCAGCAGCCCATTAGTAGTCAGCTGCATTTCCACAATGGTCAGTTTACCTCCGAGAAGGACTGAATTCCTAACTTAGCCCCTGAATACCATAACATTCTGAATCCTATGTCCTAAAAAATACTTTTTCCTGTGATTTTGTCACAGATTTTGTAGTATGCTGTATCATGAAAACAGCAGTCAAATCAACAATGTGATCAACAGATTATCTCAGAAAAACAAGCCAAAAGAAAAAATCCTTGGTGGGACCTGTATTTTTTTTTTTTGTATACCAGATCCGTTCAACTAGATTTGCTTTGCTTCTGATGATGGCATTCAAACTGCGAGAAGCAGAGGCTACAATCCTGAATGAACATCCAGAGTGTCAGGACAAAACCTCCCCAACACATACGATGCATACAAAATGTTGTAAAGCACTAGGATGTCAAAAATTAAAGTGAATTATCACGTTTGTAGAACATCAGGAGAACAGCATCAGAGTGTTTTCTAAACAATGCGTGTACAGCTATCTTTGAATTCCCATATAAATGTAATGATCTTCAAAATACCTCTTCGGCAAATACCTACGCTTTTTTAGCTGCTGGGTTTTTTGGCTGCCAGTGCTGTAAGCTATACCTCTGCACAGACTCTGAACACCTCCCTGTTGAGTAGGACTCCGTGAAAGAGATAAGTTCAGCCAGGGGGCTTCTCTGTGCAAGATGAGACTTTAGAGTGTTCAAGGCAGGAATAGCATTTGGTCATCTACCCCCTCTACTACAGATGTCCTGCGAGGACTTGAGGGTGCTAGAATAACACAGCAATAATACATTCAAGGTTCAGCCTTCTACATAAACCTAAACTTCAGAAGTATAAAGCTGCCTATAAATGCCTTCCTAATTTAGACTTCTCTATATTATATTCAGAGAAGCTTACTGTGTCCACCTCTGTAACGTACCCTGTGTATCTTACACTGTCTTATTCTGGAACTCCAACAACATAATTTCAGGATTTGGTGCCGATGCTAGCACATTTCAAACCTAAAACTCATTCAGTTCATGTTCCACTCTCACAGTAGACTGGCTATTTACTTCTATCCTCCAAAGAAGCTCATAGCATGAATGGAAAAATGCCAAGAATAATTAGGAAAACTAGTTTTATGCCCCTAAAGAACAAAATGTCGTCTTTGTCCTCTCAGGCAGGGTGTGGTCTTCTCTAAATAAAAAAGAATGGGTTTTGGCATCCATCAAGTAAAATCGAGCCAGCATATCATTTAGAGACTACCTGTATTTATTCCTGAACCTCGCTCCATTTCTTTCTTCTGTTTTATGACATTACCTTCTGTGCCCTCTATTATCATAGCCTACTGTGAGAGCGGCAGCAGAAAAAATACTAGGTTCAAAAACCCTATTCCCTTCTCTAGGGAAATCACCTATAGCTTTTGCTACTCCAGACTATTCGGCAACTTATGATATAGCAGTCCAGAAAACACTCTTCCCCATCCTCCTCCTCTGCCTCCTCTTCTCCCCATACCACCTCGACATATTTTATTGCTATGAAGCAGTTATTATGAACTACCAAGCACCAATATTTAAGACGCCTATCCAGGACCATCAAAATAAATTAAACTTCCAGGCAGAGGGTTAAATATAATTCAAAATATAAGCACAGTTGCCTCTTGATGCAAGATATCAAGGAAAACATCCCAGTGCCATACCCTTTTCCTAAGTGCTACAGTCTTCTAGGTTAGTCGCTCAAACTTTAGGTACGTAGCAACTAAAAAAACCCAGCCAAACAACAACAACAAAAAAACCCAGTTGTATAGCAAGAATATAATTTGTTTCAAAGCCCCAACTTGCTCACCAAGATGTGTTGCAGAGCCAGTGGTTTGTTGCACATCACCCTTCAAGTGCTGACACGTTTTGACAATGCTGCCACCAATTCTGATTTTTAAAGCTGAAAAGAGAGTGTATGTTCACCTCAGCCATCTGCCAATGCAGCACATGAACACGTTGCATGCAGCTTCCACAGCTCTTGTACCTCAAATCATCAGGAATCCTGTAATGGAAGGCATGCTTTCTCATTGGAGATAATAACAACTGTATAAATTACACTGACAACAGGGTTTTTCTCTATAGTGACATGCACAGAAATGACAAATTAATTCTGTCAGTATAAAGTGGATTAAACTATAGAGAAACTCTTTGTAGATGCATTCTCTTGCTGATTTTTACCCTCAGAAACATATACTCTGAGTTTGTGAACAAAAAATTAGGAACCATTTTCTGACAGAAGCTTTCTTTTTGATAATCTAAAGTCCCTTTTGGACATCAAGAGAAAGTAAATTCCTAGAAAATTCCCGTCACAGTCTCTAGAAGACACTTCTATTTCTTAGCACAAAAGATGACCTGCACAAACTAACAGAATAAGAGAACTTGTGAATGTCCAGATTTTTTTCTATGTAATCTCTCTGAAACCTCTAGAAATTCAAATACCAGTTAGTAGCAGCATGAAATCTGATGAAATGAAATCACAGAGACAGATTTCACTGTCTGGTAAATTCATAGCAGTTGCTACACACAGTTTTCACTCCTTATTTCAGAACTTACAGAGCTCCACTCCTCAAACCCCTTTTCATACATTTGTGTACTTTTGATGTCACCTATGATTTTGCTAAAAATCACGCTTGGATAACTATCATTACTGTACTGCAGAAGAAAGCATTAGTAATTTACTCTTGTGTTTTGAAATTTTCAGTCTGTAAGCCCTACTTGTCCAAGTAGCCCAACTGAAGCTAGTATAACTGAGTGAGAAAGTCTGCAGACACGGCATGTCCTTCAGCACCTGATATCCATATAGAAAGCTCTCTCTGACTCTAGGTATATGATTCCTAAATACAAATCTCAGTCCCTATGCTTTTGTACATCTAAGTCTTCAGATCATCTAGTCCATTCCTCTGTCCCTAAGTAGAATCACCTCTGTAGACAATTCCTCTGTCTGCCCCTGAAAAAGGAGAGGCTCCCACTGACCATCTTCTCAAACAACGCATTCCAGCGCTTCCACCTGCTACTTACACTTTTCTCCCCTAATATCTAACTTGAGTCTTCTTTGCTGCAGTTGAAATTAATTTCTTATCCAACTGTAACAGTGCATATTTCCAAGGTCTGTTACGTATGCTCTTGAGGAAGCTGTGAATGGGACAATTCTGTGCAGATAACATTCGCAGCTGGCAGTCTCTTCCACTGCATATAACAGCAGGCTTTCCTTGCTACATTCTCCTCTTTTGATAGGCTCCTCCACTCGAGAAAAGTAACAAAACTCCTTTTACCTACTGTTGTAATCATAAGATGCATATTTTCCATATGTATTTGCCATTGGGGGAAAAGGAGAAAAGGGAAGATTAAACAGCAACTCTCACAGAACATTACTAGCTCTTCCTATATATTCATAAATTTAGATTTCCTCTCTGTTCTAATTTACATTATTTGGGTTGTATAACTGCATTATTTTAGAGTTTAGTCCCCTTGTTAATACTCTGAAGCCTTACATTTATTCAGCTCCAACTTTGTTCTCAAAGGACACTGGCTATTTATTTCAGCAAATGTATTCAGCAAATTTAAATCCGGGTGAGAAACAGAATAGTTGAGCATAATGTTGTATAAGTTCAGCATAACTATTCACTCCACTGTCTAAATTCAAGCCTTTTCTTCCTCCTTGTGGGATTCCCAATTATAATATTTATAGATAAATAAGGATGGAATCCATGGAAATAATTTTAATGTTTTTGATAGCTCACAGTAACTAGCAGTAAATTCAGCACACTCTGTATAGTCTTACTGCAGTAAGTTCTTCTTGCTGCCTAGGAACCATAACCAATCGCTACAGGGTTTTTTGAGGGGTTTGGTTTGGTTTTTTAAACATACAACTTACTCAAAACGTAAGGAGGAAGTACAGTCCACAATTTCTGAACCTCACAAGAGCTCTGAAATCTGCTCCCTGTCCTCAAAGACCTCCTTTGCAACATGAGACTAGTCCCTTGACACTGCAGTACCCCAGGATATACCAATATACCCGTTCCTCTCTTTTCCCATACGTCCGTCCTCATGACTTACATAGTAAGGAGAAGAAGTCTCTCCTTTGGTGGACTAAACATTTCAGTTTTATAGATTCAGAGGCCAGAAAGGATCACTGTGACAATCTAGTTTAGCCTTTTGTATAAAGGATAGCCTGAAATTCATTCTTATTTCAAGTAAAGTATGACTTGAAGAATCCACCTTTCTTTAGGTACAATGTTCAAAGGACTGGTTATTCTTCTCCATGATCAAAATCTGTAGCTAATTCAAGTATGAATTTATTTGGCTCTGACGTCCAACCTCTGGGTCTTGTTATGCCTTTGCCTGACAAAACATAACCACTGCAATACCAATGCAAATAATAAATTACACTATGTGTATCTAAACAGCATTCCTTCTTAACTGCACCCCTGGGACAGCTCTAACTGTACCTTACTGGAGCTAGTTGACACTTAAAGCTCTTGGCAACAAGCACGCTATCAAACATCTGTTGTGACACACCTTTTCAGCGCCCTCTCCCACACCATATGGCCATCTCCACGGAGTGGTACTGCAAGGCCACGACCCAGCTCTCATCACTCCCCTTCCTCTCTGGGGAAGCCAGACACTGACTGATAATTTCACACAGACTTCACACTCCATCAGCAGGAGAAACAGCCTGCTGCACTGAAAGGAAATGTGCAAAGCATGTCCACGTTGCGACACACTGTGCCCACGGCCCTGCCAGAAAATCCTCCCGGTGGAGGTGAAGCGTACTTTAAAAGAAGGGATTTTATTTTTTTCCCTTCTAGCATTGCTGTTGCTCCTCCTAAGTGACAACTTCTCTGTGTTTTCGGGCATATGCTTGGGGCTTTGTCAACACAACTATGGCAGCTGTGGGTGCGAGGGGGAAAAAACAAAACAAAAACAGTCACAGAAGACAAAGCAAAACATTACATCTTAGATCTAGTTTCCTACAGACTTAAAGAGGTTTATTGGCACAAAAATTTAACTTATGACCTTATGACAGGATGGCAGGCTAGAGACAGATGAAAAAAATCTTCATAGGCTCACGTGACAACACTCCTTACTACTCTGCCCTGGGGAGGCCGCAGCTGGGGTGCTGTGTCCAGTGCTGGGCCCCCAGTGCCAGAAGGACAGGGAGCTGCTGGAGCAAGGCCAGCGCAGAGCCACAAGGATGCTCAGGGGATGGAGCATCTCCCTGGGGAGGAAAGGCTGAGAGACCTGGGCTTGTTCAGCCTGGAGAAGAGAAGGCTGAGGGGGATCTCCTCAGCGCTTATCAGTATCTGAAGGGCGGGTGTCAGGAGGGTGGGACTGGGCTCTTCTCAGCGGTGCCCGACGACAGGACAAGGGGCACCGGGCACAAGCTGGAACACGGGAAGTTCCACTGAAATCTGAGGCAAAACCCCTTTGCTGTGCGGGTGCCAGAGCAGCGGCCCAGGCTGCCCAGAGAGGCTGTGGAGTCTCCTTCCCTGGAGCCATTCCCACCCCGCCTGGACGCGGTCCTGTGCCCCTGCTCTGGGNAGTTACAAAATAAGCATTTAAATCCTCTGTTCACAGTTACCGATGTCATTAGAAATGCACAAAGCCTGTGCATACAGTACTAAATGTCATTCCCACAGTGGATTCTGGGCAAAGAAAGAAGAGCTAGGAAAGCACTCTCAATAACAGCAGGGATACGCTAGCACCCTAAAAAGACAGGATTGCAGATAACACCCTTCATTCAACTTTGAATCCAGGGAAAGTCATATCTGGAGCAAAGTCTTGCGGCAGTGACCTTTCAAGACTACTGCTGGCAGAAGTCCAGAAAGCCAAACACTAAGCTACCCTTAATAAAAGTTTCCTCAATATTTCTCCCACCCCTTTCTTTTTTAAAAGTAAAAATTGAGCGTTTCTTTAAGGAACTTGAAAGGTAAATTTCCCATTTGTAGCAAGAAATGGCAATATGGAGACAGACGCTTTCAGAGCAGAGCTCGATCATCTCCAGCGTACCGAGGTCAACTCATTAGGAAAGGAGGTGGGCACACACTGCCCAAGAGCTGTTCTCATTGCACCTGCAGCAGCCAAGCCAAGTGTCCAAGCTGCAGATCTTTAGCTGCTTGGCTCCTCCTCCCCCTCCTTAACATTTTTGTTCTTTTGGATTCACTTAGATGGTTATTAAGTGTAACTGTAAACTGGGCAGATAAAGTGCTCCATACAGGCACACAGACCACACTCACAAGGCTGTGCTTTACCCTAAACAGCTTGCAGAGCACTCATTTCCAGAAGTGAAAGTGTTGCCTGCACTGAAGTATCTGTGTTAGAGGCTTTCGGTTATGTAGTTAAAGCTGCCAAAGGTCTTGATACCTGTAAGCATTACTGATAAACACGTCAAACTCTGCAGCATAAACCTTGCCTTACCCTTCGGGATTTCCCCCATACATAAAACTCTTACCAAGAGTGCAAGGTCTCAGATGGAGCACCTGGAGATTGACTCTGTATTTGCACAGCTGCTCTGTGACACAAGTCAACCTCAGGAAAGTTTTAGTGATGTAAGTCACACCATCTGCTGAACAACCGCCTAGGTGTGGTTTCAACCCAGCATCCTTTTAACTCACCCTGAGCAACTGGAGCCTTGGCCTGTGCTTAGGTCTGGCCTATATGTCAATGCTTTGCTTGCCACAGCTAGATCAGCTATAAGCATAAAAGCAAGTAACTCGCACACATATATACACACAGAGATTTCATGACATACCAGTGCCCTTCTGCTCTGGAAGCAGAACGGTACTCTTCTTTCATATATGCTTATGTGGTACACAACTGTGAATTATGTTTGTGGGAAGAAAACAAAAAAAAAAAGAAGGAACACCCCTGCTGACAGCCATTGCTGTGCCTCCACCAGGCAGGTCCAAGGACACCCTGTCGTGGTTCAGCCCCAGCCAGCACCAAGCCCCACGCAGCCGCTCGCTCACTGCCCCCAGGTGGGACGGGGGAGAGAATCGGGAGAGTAAAAGTGAGGAAACTCATGGGCTGAGATAAAGACAGTTTAATAGGGAAAGAAAGAGCCGCGCACCAAGCCAAGCAAACCAAGGCATCCATTCCCTGCTCCCCACGGGCAGGCGGGTGCTCAGCCATCTCCAGGAGAGCAGGGCTCCATCACGCGTAACGGTGACTGGGGAAGGCAAACGCCATCACTCCCCATGTCCCCCCTTCCTCCTCCTTCCCCCAGCTCTACACACCGAGCATGACCCCATACAGTGTGGGACATCCCTGGGGTCAGTTGGGGTCACTGTCCCGGCCGTGTCCCCTCCCAGCTTCCCGTGCCCCCGGCACAGCACGGGGAGCTGAAACAGCCCTTGGCTGGTGTAAGCGCTGCTGAGCAACAACTAAACGTCTCCGCATTATCACCCCTGCTTCAGCACAGATCCAACACACAGCCCCACACCAGCTGCTGCGAAGGACATGAGCTCCATCCCAGCTGAAACCAGGACACACCCTTACTGACACTGTCAACAGAAGTCAAAGCTTTTCCATATGAGTTACTCTTTAAGGCCCCAATACTCTGTAGCATCAACGTATGTTCCTTTTGCAGCCAAACTAACTTCTTTGTGTCGGACACAGACAGCTTTTACCACCAAAGCCACTGAACGATTTGGTCAAAAACTGTACATATAAATACTTCTGAAATACTCCCTTATTGCTGTGCTGCCCAGGAACAATGCTGACTGGATAATTTTGGAGAAAGAACAGAAGGGAAAAGAGGAGCTACAGTAAAAGCAAAAAAGAAATAGAACAGAACAGAACCCACATCAGCAGTCACAACTACAGAATAAATCAATTGTGAGGGGACAGGTTCCTCTCCTCCCTGAATTCACTGGCCAGCTTCCCATTTATTTCAATTGGCCTGATAAACACGTGCGTCCCTCCAGCTTCTGTCCTGCCAGAGAGGAAGGCTGGCAGACAATCCATCAACACAAGCTACAAAGAATCAGTACTAGCGCTGAGCAAATTCAGCTGCCATTCAGAATAAAATTCAAAGCTAGGAAATGACAGGAAAAGCTTTCCAGCGGCTTCAACTGCAACTGGATGTACAGCAATTGCTTTAATTTAAAAGCAATCCAAAAGCTACTATGCGTACTTCTCTGTGTAAAATTTAACTAACTGAATGTTCCTGTAGCAACTTCAAATTCTCAATTCTCTTTTTAATTATGCAAAGGCAGTGCTACACAAACACCGTTAATCATATTCTTCATGTTTAAGGTCAGAGTTGGATGGAAAGGAGAACCTGTTTCCATACATTACTTACATGTAAGCCAGCACAGCTATCATTTACAGAAAGACGTAAGCCAAAAATGTTAAGAACTGGTTATATCCTTCGCTGTGATCAGGTAGAGAGACTTTGGTGGAAGGGACAACGAACCATCTGTTCTTTTCCATCTTTAAATTATTTGGCAATAGATCAGATTAGTTGATCTTGCAGGACACACTGCAAATTCCTCTCTCGCTGTAGAGATCAGAGATGGGGAATGTTCTATGACATACAAACAAGGAGGTATATATATCAGAGGCATCTCCTGTTGATTTGCTATATTTTGGATTGGGTAAGACCTACTAGCGGGCTTTTGGTTTTCCCATTTGTTTGTAGCTTGGTTTTTGTTGGGGGTTTTTCTTTTTCTTCTTTTTTTTTGTTTTTTTGTGGGGGGGGGGGGGGGGGGGAGGGAAGCATCCCCCCTCCTCTCCTTTTATCCACATTTTTCACCACCAGAGCTTTGAGACCAGCATAGATTATTTTTATGTCACACAGAAACAAATTTGTTAAATTCCTAGCTCATAATTCCCATGGACAAAGCACTAGTGAACAGCACTGTTCTTCAAGGTCCTAATCCCTTGGGTTACATCTAAACCTAAAACTCACTAGAAGTGAAAAGCTGCTGAGAACTGACTTATGAAGAGAACCTGCTAGCCCTTTTACTTCTTTTCAGGTGGTTTGTTCGCTTGGGGTTTTTTAGGTTATTTGTGTTTTTTTTCCTTTTTTAAGACTTTGATATTAGGTTTTACTCTCAATGCTGCTATTTCCTGCATAGATTAAGCTTTGATTAATGTCTCAGGATGTTCAAATCTAAAGCAAATCCACAAGTATGCCTGGGATTTGTTATTTTGGATCTTGAAAAATCTCAAACCTATATGTATTATGTTTTCTCCTGTGTAAATAAACTGCCTCATTTCTTTGCTTCATATTCAATTTCTCAATACATCAGACTTGGATGAGCTTGGCCAACAGGAAAAAAAAAATCGCTTCTGTTCTCCACTTCCAGAAAGTAAAACTAGCTTTTTTTATACATATATATATATACACACACACATATATATGTATACATACAGATTTGAGATATAAGGTAATGCTAAAGCTGCTGTGAAACTGCTAAGATATCTTGAGCTGACCAGAGATATACAAGCGAAATGCAGTAAAGAAAAACCAAAACCTGAATGTCCACTCTTTTCCTTGACTTCCTGTACCTTCTTAAGATAAATATTTTACTCTTGAAAGGCTAACAAGTTTAAATTGTTTCCAGCAGTCCTGTACACATTTAATTGGATACACACAACATGAACATTTTGATGTCCCGCCTCCTTATCTAATGTTAAATCACAGGAATAAAAATAATAAAGAAAAAAAAAGAAACAAGCTACCAAACACATTAAGAGGCCAGCTGGGTTATTTCCTAGCTTTAAGGCTCAATCTCCTCCACCTAACTGACTCCTCACAGAACTCCATGTAAGCTGCTCTTGAAAGCCTCAACTGATGGAAAATAACAAGACCTTCCGAAAGGAATTTATCTGAGTGTTTTACTATCTGTGCAAACTATCAGTTTTTGTCTCAGAAGCTCCAGTGACATCATTATTGCTCTTATACCCTGGTGGGGTTTTTAGAGGGTTATTTCGTTGTTTTGGGTTTGGTGGTTTGTTTTGTTTTTTTTTAAAATCCCCTCAGTCCCCTCCACCATTATATTCCCATCCAACAGAAAGCCAGCTATGCCCTATTAGTGACTGCAAGATATAGAACTATCAGTGCACTGACACTGCACGAGATAAGAACCTATCACGGACACAAACAGCAACCGGCTTTGATGTCAACTTATTTCAAAAGGGGGCTCTGTATGTGTACAAAAGTAAGTGTATATTCATCTTCCTATTAGTTCAAATGGTTAAAGATGGCTTGCTGCCCATTCCAAATACACACCAGCATATAAAGCATAAAAAAACCCAAAACCAACAAAAACGAAAAAGCACTCCAAAAGCTATCAGTGTGTGAAAGCAAAGATCTAACAGAAAGTGGTGAGGTTAACAATGATTATGACTGCTAAATGCCATCTGTAATGCTTCACTTTAAGTACACCTGTAAGTAATCTATATAGCAATACTTACAGAACAACTGCTGACCCAGCTCAGCAAATTAACAAGCAGCAGGGTCCGAGGCTGAATATTTACAGCTGCCTCAAAAACAAGCTAAGGCAACCCAGGCAACTCGAATAAATGAATGGTATTACTACTTAGATGAAAGGAAGAGCAGGAGCAGGCCAGCAACATTCACCTAAAATAAAGTGTTATAAATGTGTTTCAATTAAAAACATAGGACTGTGTAACAGCCATATGGAAGTGCTGGCTGATGTTATTGAGGAACTCCTGATATAGTCTTAAAGGACTGACACCCTTGCTAACGTTTTTCAACTTTGGTGAACTCAGTCACAATTTCTGAATGACCCGATTCACCTAAAAACTTCCCTACTCTGACCCAACAGCAGTGGCACAAAAGCCTGTGAAATTACAGAGCAATCCAATAGCCTGGGACTCCATTTTCCATATGCCTTTACTATTCACAAGCTAACACAGACCATCAGGCTGATTTCCTAACCCTGTGACTTTCCTGATTTCCACCACAGAATTTTGTTTATTAAACTGCAAGACAATGCTTCATAGAGACCATGCAGAACTCTAGCAAAGGGGCATTTAGACGGATATTGATGCTTATGCTAGGCTGGAGGTCATTCAGTTAATGGCAAACATGTCACTGTTTTACAAATAACTCTCAATTCTTAGTGTCAGAGAAAAGAGAACATTAAGGAGTTTAAGCCCCAGGCATTTAAAAAGGAATATGGTGATATGATCCTTTCAGAGGTAACTTGTTTACAGACAGTAGCATTTCCAGGAGAAGACATAGAGTAAAGCAAGAGGCAATCAAACTTGTGGAATGATGGAAGAGCATTCACAGCATATTGTTGCTTCCTCTTGTTCTCTTTGCTTTAAATTCAATGCAGAATTTTATAGTCCCTTTGCACAGAGAGACAACTATATATTCCCACATAATCCTGAAGCAGTCTTTGTCCTATTTGTTGTGGCTGTGTCTCTCATGACATATAGATGACCTTGCTTCAGTGACATGAAGCTAGCACAACCCTCTTCTCAGCGGACCAAGTCTTAACCACTAGCTCTCAGTGCAGCACAGTTCACAAGTGCATTTGGTCACAGCACTCAGGGCGCAGAGGAGTGAGGACAGGGGGGAACCAACCCTCACCAGTAACGCAAGCTCCTGTCAGTCATAGGAAACTCAGCTCCAACAAACCCTCTGCAAGGCACAGGAGAAAGCAGGACTAGATTTGCTTCTGCTTTGCAGTCCCTCCATCTCAAGAAGACAAGACACCCCTAATGGGAGGTGCTGGATTATAAACTGAGGAAAAAATCCTCCTTCTGCATCACTCCACTTGATAAAACCAATAATGAGCTGCATTTTAAGGACCATGCAAGGCAAAAAAAAAATTAAAAAGAAATCATTAATCACATCTGGAGATGAGTGAGAATCCAGGCCGCATTATGGCACGCAGTGTAAAACGTTCCCTGGGAGAAACGCAGCTTAGTAAACTGGCACTCTGCCCTCCTAAAAGTCTCAAGTGATATTCAGGGCAAACCTTATCAGAGGATGCTACAGTATTTCTGCTGTTAAGCAGTCACAAGCATAGCACACTCAGCTCCTAAAGTTCAGGGTATTAAAAAAATAAATTAGAAACACTTGCCTCTCTGCAGAAGTGCCTGCAGCACAGTCTGGGACAAGCAGCAGGAGGCAATGATAGTACAAGAAAAGGGTATAAACAGCAGGAGGGAAATGTCTAGTCTATCAAAGGATGCTCCAGAGGAACCAAGCTACTCTTGTCATGATTCACAGGCCATAGTGTGACATCACTGATTATGAGCTTTCTACAGCAGCTGCATCACAGCTTCACCCTGTGAAGCTTCTGCCCGACCCTTTCGCAGCAGCATACGGGACTTCAGGGTGGACTTCTATGAGCGTTTTTAATGGTTTCATTTCATGAGGAAATAAAAATATATCCGTTTCAGTATGCAATAGTCAAATTTAGAGCTCAACCCCACTTTTAAATTCTACCTCGTTACCCATTCTAAACTACGTTAAGCAAATCAACACAGTTCTGAAGTACACAGCACAGCTTTCTCACTGTGGCACGGTCGTTTTCAGCTGTGCTCCACCTGTTTGACTGAATAATGTTCAAAGCCTCTGAGCATATTAGTTTAGCACAGCAGTTCTCAAATATCTGCCACATGGACCTCAGTCAGGTGCTATATAGGGAGACGTATAGTCTACTATCTAAATAAGAACTCACTCTAACTACACTGATAACAATTACCAAGGCACACGTGGCCCTGAAATACCAGTTCAGGTACCTAATATTAGGTTCCAAACCTGTGTTTAATTCTATTCCGTATAAATATCAGCATATTTTCTGAATACCTTCCAAAAAAAAAGTAACTAATAACCTCCAAACATAGCTGATAAAACTTTGACGGTCTCCCCACTATAACGTGCCACTGTGTTTGCACAAGGCCTTAGAAAGCAACCAGAAACATTACATCCATTGCTACACATTTATTTTATTGAAGGCAAGGGGACAAGGTCCCTAGCACTTCAATGTCCTCACAAGGGTTTATTTTGTAACCTCACATCTAGCCTCTAGGAGGCATCATGTTCTCCGCATACTAGCTTTATATTATTTGGACACTTTAAATACATATCCCATTAAAGCAAACAGAGGGAGAACTACTAGTACTTCTTCAAGAAGAATGTGGGAGCCTCATTTCACCTACCCAATTTTGAAAGCCTTATTTCTGACTTCCCTAAGCAGGGTACCAGATTTTAAACTGTGCAATTGCCAAATAAATTTGCTCAGCCTTGCATACTTCGAGCAGGCGAAACCAACCTGAAATGCTGGTATCGAGCGTTTGTAATGATGACAAGGATCCAGATGCAGCACTACTGTGCATTTCACAGGCACACTATCGGGTATAATCAAGTCGATTCGTACACTTGTAGCAGCCATTTCTTTAGAAGAAGCAGGCTTCTTGACACCCAGCTGAAGCCTCTGGTCTGACGAGGCTGTGGGTCATCTGAAAACTGTGAACAAACATCCCAAATCTTCATCTCCAACCAGGCATAAATAAAGGATGGGGGGGGAAGAGACAGCTACTGGAAACCGGGGGCATATGGTAGTCTTAACATCATACAAATGTCTATGAAAGGCAGCTATCTTATAATATAAATAGCAATGTCTGTTCTTCCCCAGGGATAAATTCTTAAGGTATGTTTTTGTATCACCTTACTATATACTCTTAGTAAGTAGTTACTCATTTCATACAAGACTTCACACTGCAATCAAAGTTAATCAAAGTTAACCCACTAAAATCTCACCTCCAGGCCCATTCCCTCTTTCTACCCAAATCAATGAGGCATCTCAAAATGCACACACACACATACTGAGTCATATATACATTTCTGGCAGGAATCCCTTGAGTACAGCTTTACCCATTACCACCTTTGAACATACCCTGAAGAAGTTTCTTTTAAAAAAATTAGATCAAAAAGCGATTTTAAAAAGCGGAAAGAGTTTAAACATGCTCTTGAACCGCTAGCTGTTAAAAACGTATTGATTTGTTAAAAGCGTACATTCCGTTAAACTCTTCCCTTCCTCCAGATCTTACTAGTAAATAACAACATATACCTCACCACGGCAGCTTAAGTCTCAGTACCAGAACAGAGCAGAAAAGAGCAGCCTAAGTTAGAATTCAGCTGCTACACCAAAACGATTTTTATGCAGCTTTAAGAGCACGTTGTAGAAAGATAAAAATATTTACTGTTTATAATGGTAACACTGAATAGCGAATTGGGCCCTATCGAATGAGATACTGCAGACACATAGCGAAGAAGAGGTGCCTGTTCCAAACAGCGTACAAACTACTTAGATGAGTGTGCGCTTATTACAGGTGCTCTATCCTTTATGGAAATTATGAGGTTAATTATATATATATTAAAAACCCTCAGGTCCCAGAAATAATTCATCGAAATGAAACACTCAAGAACAGCTTGGGAAAACACCAGTAACAACAACAAACCCCTGAGGCCACAGCTTTGCCTTGCACAGCTGGAGAGGCAAGCGGGGCGCGCACCCGCGGAGGCTCCACGGATGGGACCAGGACCTTTGGCGCCAAAGGCACGTGGAGGAAACCCAGTCAGCGGGTCCTCTTGCCAAGAGACGGGCTTCACCGGAGCGCTCGGCCCTGCCAACCCAAGGAACCTGTGGCAAGTTAGACTGAAGGTACTGGTGAAATCCAAAGGGGTTACCACTGGGGAGCCAAAGGGGCCCCCCAGTGCCAGAAGGA
>VZTV01088942.1:4048-14517 GCA_013400875.1 Anhinga rufa | reverse complement strand
GTCCAGAGGAGGGCCACGGAGATAATCAGGGGGCTGGAACACCTCTCCTGTGAAGACAGGCTGAGAGAGTTCAGCCTGGAGAAGTGAAGGCTGCGGGGAGACCTTATTGCAGCCTTCCAGTACCTGAAGGGGGGCCTGCAAGGAAGCTGGAGAGGGACTTTTTACAGGGGTGTGTAGTGATAGGACAAGGGGTAGTAATGGCTTTAATCTGAAAGGGGGTAGATTTAGATTAGCTATAAGGAAGAAATTCTTCACTATGAGGGTGGTGAGGCACTGGAACAGGTTGCCCAGACAAGTTGTGGATGCCCCATCCCTGGAAGTGTTCAAGGCCAGGTTGGATGGGGCTCTGAGCAACCTGGTCTAGTGGAAGGTCCAACCCCATGGCAGGGGGGTTGGACTAGATGGTCTTTAAGGTCCCTTCCAACCCAAACCATTCTATGATTCTATGATCTATGACACGGCAGGCCTCTCCAAGGGTTCAGGTACACTCCTCTCTGCACCAATTGCCGCTGCTGAGCAGCTGCTATCTGTTGAGTGGGTTCCTGAGTAGGCAGTGAAGATTAGCTGCATCTGACTAATAAATTCCTGTACCGTTATGTTTTGCACCAGGAGATGCCAGTCCATGATGATACTATAAAGTCCATGATGAACACTATAAAGGAAGAGAAAATAGTATAGTTAATCTTATATCCGTTTAGATGCTGGGAGCCCCAAGTCATGCAGCATCAAATGGGCTTCTGATCCATGCATAGCACACTGTGCAGACCCTGTCCATGGAAAAGGTTACACCATTTTGATCACTCAAGCTATTAGGGCATTTTCTTAAAACAATGCGATTCATCGTTTCTACTCTCAAACAGAAAGGACGCTCACATGAGAACTTCTTGCTGCACTGGGCAAGGACATAGAGGTGGTATAATCACTGATACCAAGTAGAAGCTGTGGCAGTGAGCTGGCCGAGGCTATCCTGCAGCCAAGGGGTATCTGCAGCATGGGACAAACCTGAAGGCCAACCAGTACATGCAGCAAAGCACAGACCTGCACCTATTGAGGACGACTGTTATATGGACCACTAACTACTGAGTGTACAATGGTCTACTGGTCAGGACCACTACACCTTGCCCAACTCCAGTTGGAGGGTTCAAGATGCTGGGGGACAGAGGTTGCTCTGGGTGCAGGAGATGTGAAAGAAGGCTGACGGACTGCTGCCTGCCTCTGCATGCTGACCACAGCTTCCTGCAGGCATTGGGGGTCAGCCAGAAGCAGCAGGGGAACCACAGGGGCAAGTCCCTGTGTGCGGCCTGGGAGCCAGTGGGCAAGTTGTTGGGGACAGACCCTGGCACAGCCTGGGGACAGGCTCCGGAAGCCCTGAGCTAACTGCCAGGGAGTAGCAGGAGAAGAGGTGGACAAGCAGGGCATGGTGGTGACAGGCAAAGGCAATGTGACAAGTCAGGTCTGAGGTGAGTCTTGGAGATGGAAACAACAGGTCAGGGATGTCAGGACCTGTCTGGGAGCACACACAGCTTCAGTGGAGCTCCTACATCAATGGACAGAGAGTGTGGGCGGGGGTCCCAGATGAGGCTGGTCAGGACACATCATACCTACAGGGGCCCTCACGGCCCTGACAGCAATACAGCCCAGCTGTTCCACATGATATTCAGTTGAAGAAAATGGGAGTCTCCACCCTGTGGACCCCTACGTCATCTGACATCTTGCAACTTCTCCAAGAAGCTTAGGACATTGCCTCATAGTAGCCTCCTTCCTGACTTCTACCCATCTTGTACAGGTACAGTGATTCACAGCTTTATGATAAAATATTGCTATATCAGCATATACTTTCACTAGAGGGTCATATTCCAATTGCATGGGAAGGCTGAATTTGGGCATTTCTTGTCTGAACCATCATTTTAAACGTACTTCGTGTTCAACCCACATGGGTCATCTAAACTGGTCAGACTGTCGAACTAAATTACTATAAAAATACGCATGCTACAGTTAAGTTGCTGATTCAGTTTTCAAGTATTTGTTTTACTGAAGAAAAATAGATTCACAGCGAGGACTTTGTTCATTTAATTCTAGCATATAGGTAGGGGGTCAAAGTTAATGATTACTGTTGCATAAATGTTCAAGAAACTATCCTGATATCCCATTTCTCCAACATTTCATTTCAGTGTAGGACACATATTGCGGTGATATTTAAGTGTCTGACTAAAATGGGGACCCTTTCAAAAACATTAGTCATTGGAACACAGGTAAGCAAACAGAAAATACTTAGCAGAGTAGAAGGGGGGAATAGTTTGAAGTTTGAAAAAAAAAAATCCAAGAACAAAACCCACTAAAAAATCAGCAGAGAGGGAACACCAGAGAAGAAGAGGGACTCTGTTGACACTCAAATAACAAGTAAAAATCAGCAGCCAAAATGACAGTTTTCCCAGCTGTTAGGTTTTGTATGAATGATTCAGATTGTAGTTCTTGTCACGTGATGACAGGAGATAGACCTAAGGTTCCCTCTGATTGAAGAAGCACCTCTGAGCACCACCCCAAAGGATAGCTGAAGCTTACCAACAGCAATGCACTGAAATAGTTACACCTAAGTCACTGCTAGGCAGGGCTGACAGGCTGAACAACTGCCTGGTAGGTCCAGAGAAGATGGATGGATGATATCAGCAAATTTCTTCAGGGTGAGCATCTGTCCCTACAGGTTCCCTAGCTCTTCCCCTGGGAGCTAGCCAGGTACTAGCATGACTCGGCCCCTACAGAGATATTTCCTGTGACAAAGGAGAAACCCTTGTCGTATAGGCACACAGTGCCATTTGGGCATTCGAATGATGTCATGCTATTTTGGGATGCAGAGAAGTGCCACTTCCTCCTCAGCAGTGTGGGAGAAGATGCACTGAGCCAGCAGTCCTCAGATTGCTTTTCTACATCCCCCTCACCATCAGTACATTCTGGATTTTGGGTGCTCTTCCCACATAAGAGTTGCTTTTGCTTTGGATGGGTGCAGGGGCAATGCTGGCTGGAGTGTAGCAGGGGACATGGCAAGGAGAGGGCAGAGGGAGAAGGCGGCGAAGGAGCTCCTGATAGCCACGCTGAGAAAGGAAGCAGGAGAAGTCTGTGTGTGCTGCACGCCACAGAGCCAAACCAGTACACCTCAGCAGGGACACCAGGACCAGAGACAACAGAAGGCGGCTTTCCCCAGCAGCTCTCAAAATCAATGGATTGCCTCAGCCACCCTTCTTGGTGGTGCCCATCTCCTCACCCAGAGGGAACCTTTTAAGCACTTTTTCACCTCCTGACTCTGTTCCTAGGCCATCTTCTCGCTTTCCTCCCTCCCCTACTCATCTCTCAGTGTCTCCCCAGGGACAGGCCACCTTCCCTCACTAGGACATGTATTCCCCAGGTCCCTAATGGAGCAACCATTATCAGCTTGAGAATAGTTGTGCTAAAATGCCATGCCCTTTCCAAAGATCATAAACAGTAGCCCACAGCCCAGGGTCCAGTTAATTAATTAAGATGTGTAGCTTTACTGGAGAAAATTGTTGTCAGACAGTGAGAGAGCCAGGCAAGATAAGAAAAATTCAAAAAAAAAAGAAGTTAAATTGTTGATGCATGTTGGTTATTAACTCAAGGCCTCAAGAAAAAACTGCTAATGTGAAATTTAGAAAACTGAGAAAAAAACAGAAGGTAGTTATAAGACAGCAACTCAGCAAGACAGAGGATTAGCCTGCCCCAAGGAACAACAAAGCCTGGTGTTTTCCCACATGACTGACAACTGTGTGGCCAAGGAGAACATGTCACCCTACACTGGGGTGCTGAGAGTCACAATGCTTGCATGCTACACGTTACACCTAGCTATCTTCTGTGTGCTTTCACCATGAATAATTGTTGCGTATTTAAAAACCTGTATAGTCCTGCTTGCAATCCTCTGTGCGTGGAAAAAGATGCCCAAATATTAGTGAACCTGTGGAAAAGAAGGATCACAGCCCAGACACTCAGGCGGCATATAGGTGTGCCCCTTCCTGCTCAGCACGCTGGCGTTAGTAGATCCATGTGCTTGATCTCAAATATTGAGAAGAGCTCAGTACTGAATCTCAGAGGCTAACTGTAATGCATTCATTTCACAGCTCAGATGAGGAAGTATTTGCTTTAAGTACTACTGCAAATAGTGGGCTGTTTTCTTACTTGATAGAAAACAAAATTTCCATCCACTTTGCCTCAGCATCTCAGGATGGTGGTCATTTCCTCAAGCTACTGCATGGCTGTAGCCTACCTTCTAGCAGCAAAGCAAGCCATGGCTTTGATTCTGCTACTACTATTTTTCTCATTATTTAGATCATTTGATAAGAGTTTGTGTTTTACAATATAGGTGTCCAGCATCTACAGGGAAGAGCACTTTTACATCCTGCTATATTGTCAGCAACCACGTGGCCACACTCTCATCACAAAGGCAGAAGGAAGAATGGGCTAATGCTTGGTGGCCCCCCCATGACTTGGGCAGGTTAGCTAATATGCACAGTGCTCCTCAGCCATTCCCACAGCAGGAAGAATTGGCACAGGTATAGGAACCTGCAGGAAGAACCAGCCGCTACCCAAAATGTGTCTTCCTCCTAAGCCAGGCACTAGTCCAGGGTGCAGTGCAGTATTAGTGAGGCATACTTCGGGTTCCTGAGCTAAGATCTCTGTTTTCCTACTTGATACTGCAGCTGGCCTTTTCCTTCTCCCTACACAACTGACTAACGCCCTTCTCAAAATCCAGGTGTCTTTTTGCTTTTTGACAACAGTGGTTGAAAGCCTTCCCTGCTCTAACCTGGCAGGTGTGGCCGCACTTATCATAGTCCCTGAACTCAGAGTGGGGCAGAAGAAGTTAAAAAAAAAATTAAAAAGAACAAAACAAAAGGCAAAGCAATGATTTATTTAAGGGCCAAAAGAGGGAAGTCTCCCAAATATTAATTTTGGGGGTTGGCAAAACTGAAGTCAGCCAAACAGAGTCCAAAAGAAACATTAAGGCAGAGAACTATTCTGTTTCAGCCACTAGCTAAATCACAGAGAGGAAGGAGCTTCAGACATTCCTGCTGTTCTATTGCTGAAGTAGCAATTATCTTATCTGCCTTTCACAGTACTATTATGCAGTCAGCCTCATTTGAAGGAAAGATATCCTGAGACAAAAGATTTANCCAGTTCCTTTTAAAATGTGTTGGTTTGTTCTGTCTCTTTTTTTTAAGTCACATTTATTTGACAAAGGAACCTCACCATTTCATTGAGTTTAAGATTAGATCTTTAGACCTGAGACACTATTATTTGTTAGAGTCATCCAAGACTCTCAACCACAAGATCTGATTTCAGCAGTGGTTATCATTAAAATCATCATAAAAATACTCTTTATAACTAAAGCTAGAGATAGTATGATGTACATTAAAGACCACTTTATCTCTCCGCAGCCCGTACAGAGGAAGACTTGCCATGAAGGTTGATGCTACCTACAATATTTGCTGGACATGTCATATAGCCAGTAAATGTTTTTAGGCACTTCAAAGTTAGTGACAGCTAAGCACGGGGATTCCTGTTCTCTGATCTCATTCTGACAGTTTAGCAACCCCTACTACCTTTTGCGTGCAAGTCAATTGTTGTCAGGGTACCAGTAATCATGATCTTCATATATCCAGGATAAACCTAGTGGTAGAACTGTAAGAGGGACTGACCCCTTTGGAGTAAGTATTTGAGGAGCAAACGGTATCAGAGGAATATTTAAGACAGATGTATGACAAAGAGACCCCAAATGCAGAAGTGAAATAGCTGAAATAAGAAGAAACTCAGTAATTCAGTCGAATAACTGTCGCAGATCCCTGGTACCTCATCTGCTAAGGACCAGAAGCATTACTTCCAATTTCACCTAAGTTAGTTCGCATTCCTGTCGGCTGCTTTGCGTGAACTCAGACCAAATTCAACGCAAGCATTTTAGTCATCACTAAAACCCACTTTATGTTAGGATCCATGACATACAACAGGGTATTACTATTGACCTATCGTGTGATAAGCACCATGACTATTAAGAGTAATTACTTTTAAGTGTAGACATTGCCAGGATTTATAGAAGATGAATGAATTTCCTTAGAAGGTGACAATGCCTTTCTGACATTGCCTAAGATCTTAATGTTACACTTCATATAAACATAGCCGTGTCTTACTAAAAGGCGCAGGTCAGCATGTGCGATGATTGTGTGATAACACTGAACATCTGCCAAACACAGCAAGACTAACCTCATGCCATCTGGTTTCCTTCCAGCTTAGATAAGTAACTACCACAGCTGCCATTCATTACGACTCTCAAACCAGCTCTGCTTGCTTTAAATATTAAACTCAGTTTTAAATATTAAATATTAAATACTAAAGTAGCTGGTTCTACAGCTGCTCTGATTTGGAGCCGAGGAACTTCATGGAAGGCCTCCTTCCCCATGCACTGGCTGTTCTGAATGTTCATGCTAAAATACTAGCATGTGCTAGGCTTTCACCACCCTTCTAATATATGAAGACAAAGAGCTGGGTATACATATACTATATTCATGACATTAAGATGGCATATCAATTTCTGGAAATCAGCATAGAAGAGTATGCCCTGGTCAGAGTTTGCAACTAATGTAGGTGGACTACATCACCTGCTACAAAATTAACTGGAGAATCTGTGTTTTTTCCTGTGTTCCCTAGTCACTGGGGATCTAGAAGTGATTGCTGCACAGCATATGTGAGTAGACACCGTGTTAATTAACATGGGTTCTCCGCAATGTGATCGTGAACATACATCAGAACTAGCTGTCTAGCTTCTGCCTGCTGCGCAAAGGGCAGATTCTCTCTGAAGAGATCTGTTTTCCTTGCAGGAGAGCTGAAATGGTATGATCTGTCTGCAGTGCACCCACCATGCTTTCTGTTTCAATAGCCTAACATCAGCCTTTCACCATCTCTTCAGGAGGGATGCTGAAGTTCTCCAAAACTCCAGAATTATATATGGCCACTGTCATTTAGCAGAGAATTTGTCTTCCATGGGCAAACGTGACAGCAAGCCTCTATTACTCATTCAGTCCAGACTTTAAAGTTGCACATCAATAACAAGTTCCAGCGCATGAACCTTCGACCCTTTGACAAAGGAAACCTAACCTGCCCTCCCTTTTGCACTCACTTTCAGACTGCACTGGATCGTGTTTGCAGCCTGTTGTTCTGCCCTGGAAGAGAGCAGCTGCCTTTCTTCTTGTAACCCATAGGACAGAGAGACCACAGAAGCTTGTGCAACCTCCCATATAGTCCATCTGTATTACAACCAAGATTCAAGTCACTTCCTTTCCAAAGCAGGATCCGCTCATACTACTTATACCAAAGTTTACGCTCCAGGCAACTGCTCAAGACTCCTTAGAAAGGATTTTTAGGTCATCTTCAGGCCCAGGTTCAGTGGACTGTTACACAAGTCTTCATATAACTGCCTTTACTGTGGTCTTTGGTTCTCAAGAGCCAGAAAAAATAGTGAGATTGCCACTGTCTTGTTGCTGTTTTCTTTGCAGTCTCAGTTCCTACAGCTTCAATCGCTGGCAGAGTGGATCTCTATAGTGCTTCTGCCAAGCAGAATTACTGCTGTTGCCTCAGGGTCTGATACAGCTGTTGGTAAACTTCCACCCTGCTCATCCAGCTATTTTATAAGGAGCTTCAAATTATCTTCTGGGCACAGCTACTGTGTTCTCATTCTGTGTCAGATACAGACTGATCCGATTTTCCTCTAGCCTACTCCAACAACTGCTTTAATTAAAAAAAAATAATATTATTTTACGTACATAAAATGAACATAACAGAGGAATTCAAGCCATTACAGAGGAAACAATACATTCCCTTAGATCAGGCACAAGCATTTTTCTTCCCCTTCAGATCAGGAAAAAAAATCCATCCTAACCAGAAAAGGTCCATCACCCCCACAAAAAAGAAAGGTGGAAAGGTGGAACCTCTACCAACTTTGCTCACTCACTTCCAAGAGACTTGTCTCAATCACTCATCCCTTCCTCTGGGAAGGAGCCCTCCATAGATCTATTGAATACTGCTCATACCTCTTGACTGATCCTGAACACCCATGCCTGACCACAGTAGAGTTAGCTACTTCCATAAAGCAACTTGTGCACTTTTTATACCAGCTCTCACATATTGCCTGAATTAAGCAATATGTGGCCAACAAGTGTGGAACTGCAAGTACTATGAGTGCTTAGATTGGAGTTGGATAAGGCTGATGGAGAGGAGCAGTTTGTTGGAGGAAACGCCACATAAATCTGAGGTTCCTCCTATGCAACGTATGTTCATGAGACATCAGAGCGCTGTGACATCAGCAATACTGCAGTATTGAGGTGTACAAACCAACCTAACCCAACGCATGTTGTTTTGCAGTGCTACAAATATGGTGACACAACTTCGGCAGGAGGAATGATGCTATTGCAACGAAACTCAGTCTCAGAAGACTAGATGACCTTAGGAGTTTATATACTGTATATATGTAATGGTTTAAGGAAGATCATCTAATTTCCATTCAAGTAATGCTAACAGCTGTTACCTTTGAGGTAGCTTTATGGTTTGGTCCAAAATATTTGTAAACTAGACAATTTTTGTAAACTAGACAATGCAGATTTTTTTGCATCAAGTGATCTTATAAGACATTAGAGAAGTTGGGCTCTGTTTTTCCCAGATATTTGCAAATTTAATATTTATCAGCCCTATGCTTATTATTTTAGTCTATGAGTAATCCTTAAGGACACTACAACTATTCTATGGCAAGTGTAACAGTAACTAACTGAATAAGGCAGATTAAGTGTAGTTAGAATTACCTATCCAAATACGAGCTTTAGAAAGGCATTTCTATGTTTTACAATTAGGAGATTAAAATGGCATGGCTAAAGAGAAATATACTGTTTTCTTGAGGTCGCTGGTACCTGGTTTTGTCTTGGTTCAACCACCCCAGAGAGACATTTTGAGTACAAAAAATGGTCACGCTTGAGCTTTGTTTAGAAACTTGCCTGATAATTAGACGAAAAGGCTGTTAAATATATATCATTTTTCCACTGTGCAAGCATAAATTATTTCCTGTAATAAATTTCACTGTACATGTTACTAGGCTGTATATAGATCAGAAGTGGATATTTATAATTAGCCTGTATTTGTCTTCACCTCTATCTTTGTTTCCAAGAGTTGCTATGGATAACTGTTCTTCCACCTCCTGTGTTCTCATTTTGCAGCTCTTGTGAGTCTCACAAGGATGAGTCCTCTCTTCCATAGCATTAAATATTTATTCAATGACCTGATGAAGCAACCCAGGTGAAAGTATGGGCAATACTGCAACACGAATTACATCTTCTTGCTGTTAACCCTAAACAAAAGTGTACTGCAGCCTTCCCGTGCCTTCCTAGGACAGCTGCCTCAAGCAGTGTAGGCAAACTGAGAAATATGCTAACAAGAGAAACATTTTTAGGCGTTTGCCTCTTCTCTAAACTCATATTTTCTTGGAATGCTGACAGTTACGGTAAGAAACATGCCCAATAGTTACGACTGACAAAAACGTCCACTTTCACTTATGCCAGGCCACGATACCATATCCCATTTCCTCCAATGGATATTGCTGCCACAGTAATCCATTTACGGATTGATTTATTTCAACACGTATCTGGGAGCAGTAAGAACTGCAATGAAATACGTGCTACAAAATATTTCTGCCTAGCAAGGAAGATTGCTTTCAGCTCAGCACTTTGTGCTTTGAGAGACTAAGATCTCTCAAAGAGAGAGCCCTGGCCCGGTGGCGGCCCAGGTGTATTGCTGCCAGGGAGACCTGCAGCCCTCCTCCGTGAGGGTGGGATGGCTTGTGTTCTGCCTGAAAGCTGTTGAATGGTAGCTGAGTGGGCCTGGGCGACTCGTGATTTTGAGAAGCTGACGACCTGCCGTTAGGAGAGAGTGAACTTTTTCGTGGAAATACATGCAGATTCTGGGACTTATTGCCGAGTGAAACCAGAGTGATTATGGATCCCACAGTTTTCAGGCAACCTGCACGACCCCTAGCAGCAGCCGAGCTTTCCCGTCCGTAGCCACCTGCTGATCCTCCGGCTCTGCCCAGCACACTGACCCAGCCGGTGGCGGGCCTGAAGGAGCCGCAGCTCCGGGCCACAGGTGGGGGCTGCAGCGGCGGCCTCAAGCCCCTGCCTGGCCTTCGGCTCGCTCCTGCCCTGCCGCTGCAGCGCACCGTGCTCCTGGCCGGACCGCGGAGCAGAGAAAAATTTTAAAAACCCCAAAGGAAAGCGAGAGCCCTCGAAAGCAGCCCTCCTCCCACACCAGAAACCCTGGCCCGGCGGGGCTCCCTCTGACCTCCTGCAGAGCACGTCCCTCTGCACGTCTTCTCGCGTCCCTCTGTCCCGCATCCCGCATCCCCCTGCCCACGGACGCCCTCAGCTCCCGCGCCGCAC
>VZTV01088929.1:0-11052 GCA_013400875.1 Anhinga rufa | reverse complement strand
ACAGAGAAATGAAAATTCTTTCAATATCCAGAAAATGCAGTCAACACCATCTCTGAATGCTGTCAGAGCCTGACATAATTATCACAATGCGGTTTCTTTCAGGAGCTTAGATTTCAAATTATATAAGTAGTAGCAAGTTATTTTAAAAGCTTAGGAGGTGAACCTTTGAGGTCAAGAGCAGGCAGAATGAAGCCAAGTTCTGAAGGAATAATATGCAGGGTCTAAGTGAGACTTAAGTGATGCTTGGTCTTTTCTCCTGCCCGCCACACAAGAGCTCATTTCTTTATGTTGGCAGCACTCTCATACAGCCATTGGAAAGAAATGCCCCAACGTTTTTCCTGAAGATTCACTGTAAACTTCAGGAGTATTTGATCACCATATCTGAAATTGGGATATTCTAGCAATTCAGATTAGGGAAATTCGGGGTGCAGTTTGAATTTAAGATTTTTTTATTTAGGCCACCAATAAATATTAGTGTCATAAGGAGGGTGGGAGGTGGTGGTTTAGCACGCTGTATTTGTCTAAAGACAGATCTCAGTGAATCATGATTTTGTCCTTTGCAACCAGAATAAGACTTATAGTACTACGGAAGATGATCTCAAAAATGAAATCTATATTAATGAGAACGATAACGTTTGAGTCACTAAGAAATGAACTAATGTGGAGAGAAACCCCAGCTGTTGCACAAGCTTTAATTTTTCTTAAACAGTTCTTGAAGTTTAATTTTATGGGCCACATTCCTGCTGGTTAAATTCCCTCACTCCATGTTTGCGCAGCCTTCTACCTTTCAATTTTTCAGCCTCCAGGTGGATACATTCTAAGGCCTCCAATAAAGAGATTTGAGTTAAATAGTTGAGTTTACAAGTCCTTGAGGTAAAGGTAAGGATTTGGGCCCATGATCTGTGGTCCTTATTAAAATAGCACTTCCATAACCCCAGTGCTATTAAAATCCCTGTGAACTCAATCCATAAATTCAAAAATAAATGTTATTCACTATTTTATGCTTGGTCAGTATGTGGAAGCCAAGAAGAGTCTTTGCAGTGATACAAGGGCAAAAACTTTCTATAAGGGATTTACATTTGTAACTTCTCTTTTTGGGAGAGGGAAGTTAACTTTTCGCACCAAATATATTCATTCATTACCTGATCCAAAGCTCAGTGAGCATGGAAAGACTTCCATTCACTTCCACAGGCTTTGAACGAGACCCACACTGAAAATTCCTGTGGGTGAGAAGATGCGGGGGGAGCAGAAGAGTCAGTGCCAACTTGCAGCTAGAAGGACATACATTGTATGTTTTATGCCACATGGAGCTGCATGGGGAAAACCTGACTCACACACCGTAGAACCAAACAGCGATGTTTTACTGTCACTGAAGGCAGTAACAGCTTGTTACATTAGATTATGTTCATTAGCAGAAGGCTTTTCACCAGGGAGAGACAGAACAATATAATGCTCATATTCAGAAGTCAAAATAATTTACATTGTTTTCTAGAATACAGCACCTAGCCCAGGCTCCCCTAATCTGTTTAGCCTCTAAGTAAAACTGCCATAAAACTGTCTATTAAAGAATAAAAATAACAATATGCTGAGGCCATATGTTTCCACAGGAAGTGACGAGATAAAACAAGATGTTCCTAAATGAAACCCACCTTGCTTTGCTTTGGCTCTTCAGGAACAGTGAGGGCAAGAAGTAGCAAAATCTACAGCGGAACAGGTACACACTGCTGGTTAGATAAGGATGTAAAAATCTGTTACCTACTCCTGCTGCTGGACTTTGCCAGAAGTAGTCACGTATCTACTGAAGAGCTGGATTCTTTACTGGTACAAAGGGCTTGACTTCATCATAATCTTCTGTGCTAAGATGGAATTTGATTCTGGGAGTGCAAATGCCAGCCACAGCGTACCCCATCTTGATTTTAACCTTGCTATATGGAAGTAGTGTTTACGTGATGTCCAATGGGGCATACATACTCCCTTGATCCTATTACCTCTAGATTGAGGTTCTTCCACATACTTTAATAGTCAAATTAATAACTGATAGTTCTGACTTTAAATAGTTCTGGTTATAAAGCACCGAACTATCTTTTGGTAGAAATATGTGTTCTCTGTTCAAAATTGCTATCCCTACCTGTTCTGAGTAAAGCAGCTCCTTAGAAGAACAGTCATGAACACCCAGAGATCAAAAAATAGTAGAAAGCGGTGCCTTTCAAGTACTGTCATAATGCTAATCATAATTCTTCGGTGGTTCTCTTAGGAAGATCACTCACGCATTTCACAAACAACTGCAACAATTCAGAAGAATCCTGCAAAATACAGCACTGTTATCCCTACTCCATAAAGGCCTGAGTGACTCTTCTGAGTAGAGCTTAGGCTCACAGTCAGGAATCAAAGTTAGGAACTCAGACCTTTGCTTTAATTACTAGGAACCCTTTCTCCAAGTCGAGCTAGAGTGCCCCTCCAAGGATTCTTGCACAGAAATGGGCTCAGAGCCCACAGCATACTAGAATTTCATTAGCCAGCAGACAGCTCGTTCAAATGAGTCGGTACCCACTGAAGCTCTGCTCTAAAATGGGTATTTAGGCTTCGCAAACTTCTGGATACCTCTCTCTTACTCATACATCTTGCCACAGAACCTTGTCCTGCATTTTCCAGGGAGTATATTTTCACCTGGGCTGAACCCAGTCCCTCCTATTTCTAGGCATGACTTGGACTAGCTAGAAAAGAATATAGACTATAGACTATTATGACTCTACAAAAAAAAAACCAATGTGGACCATACCTCCTATGGTCTAAACCGTTCATGTTTCTGCTGGTAGGAAGTGAGATACAGGTAAACTGCAAGGTTTACACGCAAAATTCCTTGCATCCGCAAGAAGACAGTCTGCCCATGGACAGTTTGCCCCTAGAAACCTGTGGTTCAAGCATTTATTTCCCATGCTTGTATTATTTTGTTTCTTTGCCTTTAGATAAGAATTAACAACTGGATTTTCTATACAGTAAGAGCACACACAGAGAAATCTATAAATTAAGATTTTTAAATATAGGCATTAAATGGGGACGGGGAAGATGGAATATTTTATCCTGACCATTTATGTTTAGAGTGTTTCGGAAAGAGATGGTGCATCTTTAAATTCCCTATGGTATAAAGAAATGCATTAAGTTGCTGGTCAACTCTTTTAAGGTGTTTAAATGCACGGCTCATGACTGTTATGTAAAACCTAAATACCGCCTTACAAACAACAAGGGTATAGTGTATTTGAAAATATGGTGTACAGCTTGGAAACTTACTCTGAATTTCTCTGAGGTGTTGAACTTTGCCATCAGCAAAAAGTATTTTCAGCAAAGAGGCCTTGAATTTTCAGACAACAGAGATTTCATCAGGTTGGGTCTCTGATTTTTCAACTACAGAAAAACATTCAATAGCTAGAATGCTTTATTTGTGAGTATAATATATCTTTTGATTCTATGAAGCAGAATTCATAAGGCTAAATCGTGCCCAGACGTGAGAAGCAGAGCTGTTGGCCCAGTATTTTCTTTGCAAATGTGAAGTGCAACGTTCCCCAAGATGGGCTGAGAGTTGTTCTCTGGCGACGTGCTTGGGCCAGTAGCTCACCCCTCTTTTGCGCAGGCACCAACTGCAGCCCTCTCTTCTGCTAAGAAAGCATTTGCAAAGTCATTAGGAGCCGTTTTGTTGATTTGGCTGGGCTTTGGAGCAGGCCCCATATATTGTTGAAAGCCGTAGAGATCCTACCAGCTCAGAGATCATCTCTCATGAGCTCTTGCCCAGCTAGCTGTCCCTCCTACCGGGCTTTTGGGTGAAATAAGAGCCACACTGGAATATCCTCCTCAGCCTTTTCGTACCACAGCATCTTGGGCAAGATTTAGCCTTTAAAGCAGTCATCCTTGTAGTAGGGTAATGTGTCGCTAAGCTTGTCTGTCACGAGGCTACAGAAAACCTCCTATTTTGCTGGTCAAATAATAAGAACAGATTTTTTGTTTATTGTTATTTTCATTTTCTTTCTTGGAAAAGCTATGTGAAATTGATCTAGTGTTCCAGAAAGTGATTGGAGTAGCACTAACCTACCTTATTACTGTGAACTGTAGTAATTTATTAAGTAGATTCTAAGCTAAACGCACAGACTTTTTGTGGTTTTACTTTATACAAAAGTCAGTCTGGGCCCAATCCTGCTGTGCTGGGACCTCAGTCCGGGTTCTTTTGCGCCAGTGTAAATCAAGAGCAGTTCCACTGAAGCTGAGTCAGGTACTACCTTGTACAAATCAGCATAGCTCCGCTCGCTCGCAAGGCTGGCTCGATACCAGCCGAGGATCTGGATCAGCAGTCTCATCATGAAAACAACACATTTATGCTCATGTAAAAAATGATATGTGTAAGGGAGACAAAAGGGTTTTATCTCATGGAACATTCCCCTAGAGGTCACAGGGACCCCTGCTGGAGCCGGGCTCAGAGTGAGCCCACCACGCTGCTGCGTTACCAGTTGCACTGGGGGGGAAATACATACTGCATAATATATTGATACATTCTATAATGGGGACCAAATTTCTCTCCCATATTATGCAAATGAATCCCCTGCTGAATGCAATGGCAGTTCCAGTTATTTCGCTGATGAAAATGAAGACTTTGTAGGGTTATTGGGGACTTGGGGGAGGGGAAGAGGGGTTGTTTGGTTTTTTTCCCCTCAGAGAAAAAGTAATTTAAGTGAAATGTGCAAGGCAGTGTTTAATTGCTTCCTGCCTTGTTTGTACATAGCAATTTGGCTGTTTATTGGTTGTCTTTGTTCAGATTTTTATTGTAACTTGTTGCTATATATGCAACCAAGCGTATGTTAAAGTTTAAACTTTGGTACATAATAATGCACAATTTTATGTGCTTTAAAACTTTGTAAATATATAGATGAACAATGTATGCTGTGCTAACTGTGATCTTGGGACTTGACACAATGATATTTTCATGCATACGTACCTGCAAATGGCTTGAAAATAGCAAAATATATATTGAGGATGGCCATGAGCCAAGAGTAAATGAGTGCCGTATGACTCATGCTTCTTTAATAATTCCTGAAAGAGGCATGTATAGTACATAAAATAGACAATAAAAATAATTTTCAAGACTACAAATATTTTTTATAACTTCAGATATTAAATACTATTTTAGAAAAAGGATTGGTTGCTAAAAGAAATCTTAGGTTTATTCAAGTGAATCATTGTCATAAAAATGTTCTTAACATAGATTTTTTGTTTGATCTAATATCATAGAAACCTAGCTCTTTTAAGATTCAGAAGACTTGAAGGGCTCTTGCAATTCTTACAACTCCTGTGATCTTCTAAAATTATGTACTTCAAGTCTTCTCCCTCATTAACAAAAAACTGCTAGTGTATACATCCACATAACCCTAAATACCATGTGTACTTGTGTGTGATCTTTAAACTGTATTTTCTGAAGTAAGGTCTATCTGACCATCATCAGGTACCCACGTATGTGAGCTTCACAGCCCACGGAAATCTGAATGTAGTTTGTGTTTTTCTCCGAATACTTTTATTTTTATTGGAAAGTGACTTTTTTTAAGGCCAAGCTTTCAAATATGGTCTCCAAATTTTGCTTTTGGTCTACATATTCAGAAACCGAAATTAAATAGGCATGGCTTTTGTGGGTAAAAATAACCTCCCATCAAAGTCAACAGAAATTGAAATTCAATTAATATAAATGTACACGCCTTAATACAAAATTGATATCTGGGTAGTCAGATTTGAAGAGGCATCTTTCTAACCTGTGCAGAAGTTGCTGGCAGACAAGCATCTTTGCATCGAAGTGGTGAACAGCATAAAAATCTCACTGGCTGACAGGCTGAGCCCTTTCTCCAAGCCTGGGGGCTGTCGTACGGGCTCTGCAGCTTTCAGATGTGTATTTACAGTGACAGCCAAACAGAATCCACCGTGCGTTTCTGGTGTGAACCCGTGCTTTCAAGCCACGTTGTAATCCTACTGTATTGTGGGTATGTATAATCTGCTTGTAGGTGAGAAACACCCCAGCTGTTACCCACGGAGGGAATTACCTTATAGAAGTGAGGCACAATCTTCTGTTGTGATTCCTCTGGTTTTCACATATTCGTGTACACTGAAAAGAAAAGCATGGTAACATTTCTAATGTAGTCTAAAATTGGGTTACTGTATTTACACAAGAGAAGTAAGAACAACTCCATTTTGAATGCTGAAATGGAACTGGAAGGATCCTGCTTCGGGTCACTGTTTGCCTTGTTTCCGAGAGGGACAGGTTGCTAAATGTACTTTAACTCCCATACTGTGCGAGCCTCCCAACGTTTCGCATACTGTTCTCCCTTTGTACGGCTAATGCCGTAGCTGGAATAAGTGACATGCCCAAGGTCAGACTGAGAGCTTGTGACAGACCAGGGACACAATTTTCTGGCTAGCATCCTTACAACATCGTCGATTATCCAGAGCTTGTGCACAAGTATTTATGGTAATGTAAATGTTGACAAATGTCTGTATTTCAGCCATGACATGCCAACTCATTGCAAGCTTCAGAATAACAGCATCTTACTGGAGTATCCTGGATATTTTCACACATGGATAATATTTTAACCAAAATGCAGCGAAAGCGGAGTTAAGCAGCAGAGCAAAATAATTCTTAAAATATAAGATAAAACACGACAGTCAGTCATTTCTGCTTCCTTGATTTTTAATTTCAAAACATTAAGGTTGTTACCACATTTACTAAGTTAATAAAAGAAAAAAAACAAATGCAAGTAATTAGTCATGTACAGTAACCTAAGAAATTAACTAGAGAAAACACTGCAAGACAGAAGGATTTTTGTGTGCATGTACTTAATTACTTCGGTGCACTTTTGCATGTACCATGCATTCTTTAGGGCCTGGTTGTTCATATGTTTTGCTTGCCCCGAGCTGAGATTTCTTCTTTATGTAAGAAGATAAGTAGGTGAACAGTGCGATTCTTACAGACCTTTATTACAAGTTTGCCATGGTTTCTTGAACAACAGTGCTGTTTTATAATTGCCTCTGTGTTCTATGCTGTTTTACTGAAATGCTTTTAAACAACTGGAAAGAAGTTAACAAACTCTTACAGGCATGTTTTTGACTTGTTCTTCTGTCAGCAAAAGATAACCATTTTGCTGTTCCATTCAAATGTATTAAATTATATAAACTGTCATCCTTCTGAGCAAACTATTAACTTATTTTTTAAGTCTGTCTTTAAATAAATGCTTTGGGTTTGATTCGGGGGTTTTGTTTGTTTTGCAAACACACAACAAATCTTTATTAATAAGCTTTGCCGTTCGCTTCCCCAGACTGCTGCCTGCAAACGCTTTTCAAACAAACATATGTTCATTTAGAAAGGGGTTATTGAAAATGTTTCAATGTTCTTAGAGTTTTTCATTAATAAATATTAATTTAGTCCTCATTAATCAGTAGGACTTCTGCTCATTACCTGTGTGAATAACAGATGTAATTATTCTGATTTTCCAGTTCATCTTTATTACAACAAACATGCAGGAAAACAATTCAGGTAGAATCCTCCCCTCTGCTACTCACACACACACTCATTTACAGTGAAAAAATGGTAAACTGAGCAGCAGTTCTTGAGCTTTAATATTAAAGTCAACTTAATGACAGAACAGCAGTGAATATAAATGCTTTGTTCTGGAAATATCAAAATAAAATCACTGAATTTGGTGATATGGACATTTTTGTGACTGAATCAGTGTGATATTTTGAAAGTGTATTATTTTAAAATTTTAACCAAATCTGATTTTTCTGGGGGAAAAAAGGCAATGTTTCATCCAGCACTGTTTGTAATCACTTTCTGAAAATACTGAAGCAAAACATTTCAAGTGTGGATGCCTTCATTAAGTGATGATAAATAAACCCGTAATAGTTGACCGGGCTGAAACACCCTTCTGTGAGAAATGCCGACATCTGCCACTGATGTTGATTTTAGTGGTACTTGGGAGTGCTCCTCACTTCTGAAAATCAGGCGTTTTGTTAAGCGCTTAATATTAGTCACACATGTATGAGAATGTGGCTCTGGTTCCCCTCAGCCGTGATCATTTCTGGACCACAAAAAGTTTTGCCAGCTACGTGGAGGTTCTTCACAAGAACCTGCATGGCCTTTGCCTTTCCCCATATTGCTTTTTAAAATGTTTAATAAAGGAAAATGTTGCTTTTTTTTTTTTTTGCTTATCTTCTTTTTTCCTGAAATGGTCGCAGAAAGGAGCTAGGTCCGAACTTGGGCTCAAAGAGTTTAACACCCGATTCTAAGGGCTACAGATGCTTTGAACCCGGCCCCAGCAGAACAAGGATTTTTTCAAGCTTTCTTCTGGGGCACACTTGCTCCTTCCCCCTTCTGTGCCTTGTGGTTTCGTTCTGATCCCCTGCTCTCTCGTGGCTCCATCCTGATCCCTCTCTTCCTCGAGTCTGAGTCACAAGAGCAATAACCCTGCCTGCTTCGACCTACTCAGTGCCTCAGCTGTTAGGGTAAAGCCCACGCTCCCGAGGGACTCACGTTTGAGTACAACCCCAGAATTGTCAGGGCTCTGGCTGGCAGTGCTGCCGAGGGGACAGTCTAAGGCTCTATTTTAATCTTCTGGAGTCTGGCCAAACACTGGAACGGAGCTGCCAGCACGAGGGGGGCCCTCCCGCTCACTGCGCCTGACCTCCCATCAGGAGAGGTGCTGGTGTGTTCCTTCTCAAACTACTAGGGCTCTTTCATTGCGCCTGACCTCCCATCATGAGTGCTACCAGGGATCCAGCTCCGACTACTGGGGGCTTAACCCTGGCACAGATCCAGCACACGAGCTACACGCTGCTTGTCTCCAGATGTAAGATGCACCAAGTGTAAACTCACGCGCCGCAGGCTCAGCTGGAGGGGGGCTGTTTCAGGTACTTTGTGAAAGCAGCCACGGAGCGCCGCCGACTCCTCGCCCTGGCTTACAGAGATGGATATACCCCTGCACGGATTTCAGCTGCTCCTTCTTTTTATTCTGGTAGATGTGTGTAACCAGCATTTCGCATGTCTCAATGATTCCAGCCTGAATCCATATGCCTGCAGCCGGCTCCGCGGCTTGACTGCAGATACACGCTCCTCTCTTGAGTGGTATCAGCTCCACAGCCTGTCCCCACAGACAGTAATTAGGTAAATAAGACCTGGCTGTGTCGTGGGCCCGGGGGAGGAAGCCCTTAAACAACTGCGAAGCACAGAGTATGCCTCAGATACCCAAAGATGTGGCTTTTACAAAGGGCTGTTACGGAAGGTAGCAGTTCAGGGAACTCATGCGGGATTTTGCTGCTCAGCTTTGCAGATCTCTCCTTCAACGCAGGCAGCAAGTAGAGCAGCGGTGTCCTCCTGCCCTGCGCTCCTGGTCTGCTCGAGCGCCAGGCCGTCAGCCAAAGCCCATCCTGCGCACCGAGAGCTTGCCCCTGATGCCAGCAAGCTCTGAGCTGGGATCTTATTTACTAGCAGCCTCCTCCCCTATTTTTTTACATTTGCTGCATATTATAAATAACGACATCACCCTCCACACCGATTTAGCACACCTTGCAACACTATAGAGTATTCTTCACTGAAAAAAATGTATTTTTACCAGCCTAAGTACGCCCCTATTAACTTCATTACTTTGCTACTGAATACGCCCATCGGGTCAGCTCTACAGTTACGCGGGTTCACACCTCAGCAGCCCGAGGGAGCCTCCGACGCGGCTGTGGTGACAGAGCAGCGGCGGCGGGAAAAAGCTCTGCCCTGCGGGGCGGAGGTGGGGCTCTGGGCGCCCGCCCCTCGCCCGCTGCCCTGCGCCCCTCGCCCGCCGGGCCGCCCCTCNNNCCTCGCCTCACCTCCCGCCCGCCCAAAATGGCGTCCGCGGGGCGCCGCGCGGCGCCCTCTCCTGGGCAGCCTGCGGTAATGGCGGCTGCAAGGCCTGGCTTGGGGTGCCCCGCGTTAGGCGTAATGCCCCGATCTGCTATGCGGGCATTGCGGGACGCGGGAGGGGGGAGTTATCCACGGACCCATAAATGATTGGGATGAAAAAAGACCACCCCTGGTGTTTTCCACGGCCCCAGGGCCCTTAGCTGCGATGACGGCAGGTCCATGCTCCAGACACGGCGCCCACGTTGCTAAAGCTCAGCCTGTGTGGATCGCGTTCTCTATGCCAACCGTCGATGGCCGCTGCCGCCGCCCCTCAGGTATTTAGCATTTTCAGGGCTCTAAGGTGGTCGCTGAGGGCGATGGGGGCAGTGACACGAGTGGGGTGGGGCGGGCGTGCCTGTGGCCCACCCACGCAGAGTCATGGCGGGTCTGAACCTCCCAAGCTGCAACCTGCAGCCATCACCACCAGCCTTAAACTCACTCTACAGGGATCGGCATCGTGCCTTAGAAAAGCTGTAAGGGTTTTCAAATCAAAAGAGGTCAAAAAGCGGTGCTCGAAGTCACTGGGGAACACCTGATGTGTGAAAACATTCAGGCATGGGTCCACGTGGATGAGGCATTTCAAGAACCAAGAGCAGCTTCCGCGTCATCCACGCTGATGAGAGCGTTTGCACATGCACTCTTGGCAAAGTTAACCTCATAAAGTTTACTCTGTTTGAGTGATTGCATCACCACAGGTTTCTGAGTGACTCCAAATTCAAGATGCATATTTTAAATCTCCCCTGCTGTTGCTGGTAATTTGTTCCATATTTACCATATTACTTAGTACTTGCAAATGGGGTTTTTTTTAGAATGTAAATGTTAATTAAATTAGATAGCCGTAGCCACAGCAGGCCAAACTCATCTCTGACCCTTCATGCCATTGCAATGCAGGGTTTTAACATTCAGGATGAATTTAGCAACATTGACTTTCCCCCTACATTAATCCATTGTACTTGAAAAGAAATGGAGCCTTCTCTTCTGCGTAAGCTCAGGTGGTAACTATTTCTGTGTTGAGCTTCATGCTGGCATTGGGTCCTAAAGGCTTTCAAAGGACAAGGCTACCGAAACTGTATTGCTTGTTAAAATATAAATAGTTGATT